>OMLM01014501.1:17138-28797 GCA_900302695.1 Helostoma temminkii
GACACAACCCTCCCAACTTGCTTCCGACTGGCATTCAGAGTGCACTGGCTTGTGCAATATTAACATATTCAGTTCTGAAGTAAACAGGGGATATGTAAAGAATAACATTCGGCAAGTTGTACATCCCACATCATACTAAACCACCAGAAAACATTATAAATTCAGACTGATTGGCAGGTTTGGACAGTAAAAATGTACTATTACCATTCATCAGGTCATCTTTGTTTGATTGTTGGTGCACAAGGTGGGAAAAGGACTTTCCCTTATTTATATTTATATATATTTATATATAACATAAATGAATTGTAGGAGAGTTGCATTAATTCTGAGAATATACTGTATTTTATTGCTGCTCTTTTCCACATCAGCTGCATGTTAATTGATCTAATTAACTGATAGTGAATTGTTCTGCTGCCGGCGTTAACGGTCTCTCTCTGTTCAGGTCTGCTTGGGTCAGGTCTGGCTGTCCTCAGGTCCCCATTGGACCAGGTCTCTCTTTAATGAGAATTAATTTATTCATGTCTGGTTCAGAGAGGGTTTTCCATGGGTCTGGCTTTTGGACCAGTGAAGATCTCTAGTGAGCCTGAGGGAGAGCTGGAGGGGGAAGGACATTATCTTTACTGCTCATTCTGCTAAGGGTCATGGAGGGATGAAGTGTGTCCCAGCTGACACTGGATGGGTCTTTTCTGTTGTAAGGTAAATGTGGCCAAAACCAACACCATCATTTAACCACCTCTAAGTGTCCAACAATTTCAATGTGTAAAATGTTTCAGAGCTGAACCATTCTGATTATGCACTGTATGCCATCACCACCAATTATATATTACAGAAACCTGTCCCTGTCGTCTCTAATGACGTCCGCCGCTGTCTTTAAAGACTGTTGCAGTGTCTCACAAACCTTAAACTTTTAAATTTCTCCATTTATCCCCTTTTACGTTGTTAAAAATATTTCCTACAATCACTTTTCTTTGGCCTGATTCCAATGTGAGTCCTTTAATATGTGGAATCTGCCAATTAAAACCCAAATCGATACTCATTTGTCTTCCTAGTCCAAAAATATCATAATACTAGCTGTGGTTCAGTTGGCCAGCTGTTCATGAACCCCAGGATCGGTGGTCCACCTTGACATGTGGCCAGACTGTGAAACAGCAGGACTGTAGTACTCGAGTCCAGACGTAGTCCTTTTCTCTCTTGTCTCTGACTCAGACTTGTCTTGAACTTGGTCGCTGGATTTGCCAAAAGCTGTAATAGGACTCAACCAATTCCAGCATGTTTTTCTTCCCTGAAATTAACTTCCTGCTTCCTTTGTCCTTCAAAACTTGGAGGAAACTTGTTCAGATACATTACTAGGAAAGACTTAAGGTAAATGCTAAGTTGTTCCTACAGTGTGACTACGCTGCACCTTCATGTCATAACAACACGCTGCTCTTTGGAGGATTCAGTATAATATTAAGTGAAACTGCTCCTAATTTGACCTACAGAGTTTTAACATAACAAATAATGGACAAATAATCTGTAGTATCACAAAAATTACAAAAACGTACGTGATCTTAAAATACTTTTTAAGATTTAGATCTGACTTATTTAGACTTTGCTCTGACCCTTGTTGACTCGGACTTGACTACCCTGGACTCTGCCCTGTAGTAGCAGCATCATCTATGTGCAGCTGACCAACAACTGTTTCCCTGATCGGATTGTAAAAGTAGGCAGGAATAAAATGTGTAAAAACAATGATACTAGATAACTTTTCAAAGCTCTATCATGTTTGTCTTAACACACCAGGTAACCTGCACCTTTGACACATTGTCAGTAATAAATATTTAACATGTTTAACGTTTAGAAAGAAATCAGTGATTTTACTTTACCTGCTTCATTAGTTTATAAACTTCTATGTTTGATATAATGTGACTTCTGAAACGGACATGAAGAGCAAACACATCTCACTTTAGCATCACTCAGTTCACACATTGAGTGAGTTATACTGTAGATATCCACTGTACAGCTGCAGACGCTCGGTGGGAACTTTAAAGGTTTGTCCTCGTGCTTCCAGGAAACATCGTCCACATACTGGTCTGAGGTCATTTAAGTGATCGGTGGACTGGCTGCACGTTGGGGTATTTTATGGGCTAAATATTGGGAGGTTATAACTGCAGTAATCAGTGAGGTTGTGTAGTTTAAATGATGGTCGACTTAAAACTGAAAACACGTCATGAAAAGCTTAACTTGGTAATTTCACAGCTTTCCCATTGATTAGATAATGCGAAGCTTGATGCATTGTGTCCTGATGATATTACAGTGACCTGAGAATTACCATGTGGGAGAGGAGTGCTTTAAAGTGAAATAAGAGAAATGAAAGCCAAGAGGAGAGGGAGAAAGGATTGTGTTAAATTTGAGATAAGAGCATATTATAGCCAGTAGGGGAGGCAGATATAGGAGAGGGGATATGATTCAGTGGGGACAAGGGGACGTGAGGCACTTCTCCAAGAGATGAGTTTTCAGCCTGTGGTGGAAGATAACTCTGATGTTCTGACTGGAGTAGGCCTGGAGGTATCACAGCGAGCCCTTTGGCTCCTGGAGCCATTTCAAAAATCACTCGTGCCTTCTGAAATACTACAGTCTCAGGCTTTTTCTTCTTTAGGATAGAAGATAATTAAACTCTGGCTATTTGACGTTTTAAACAAACAATGTGACACTTTTATGTCTGAAATTTACACACGTCCTCACATCAGCAGCCATCATTGACAAAGATGCAGCTCAGCAGGGATTTGTTTTATTTGAGCCAGTCGTGACTAGAAAGTTAAGCAATGACACGCGAATCCTGGTTGATGCTTTTCTTAGCGAGAAGACTATTGAAGGAATAACTGATGACACAATCTGGTGGTCTGAGTTCAAAGAGAAGCTCAGTCTTATAAATAGACACACTAACAATGCAGAGCTCATTGTCATCCTGTTGTCATGCAAATGTCATGTTTCTTTGTGCAGTTTAGCTGTTGTGTCCAGTGCAGGCAGAGGTGTGACCTCCAGCCAAATCACACAGTTTAACAGTTCAGCACAACTGAATCATTTGTGGTGTTGAGCAGTAACAACAGTAGAAGTATCAGATCTATCTAAAGAGAAATAACGCCAGCTCACACCAAGCCCATGGTTGACCGACGTTGGACTGTCAGTGAGCGTCTGACTCATTTTTGTGTTGTGTCCACACCCTCAGCACTACTGGGATCCCAGTCTGCAGCTTTTCAGTCTATTCAGCAAGTTGCATCGGTGGCAAACCCAACAGTGAGAAAGACAACAGCTCATCAGTCCAGTTACTGAATCACTGGACGAGGACTAATTCTCAATTAGAAATAGCAATAAACCATCTGCAGTGAGCTGCCCCTGCAGCTTCCCCTTTCTGAATGGCAAATGCAAATGCCACCTGCTGGTATAGAGAGTTCTGTCCTAGTGACACTTAAGTAGGAGTCGATCCAGTCAGCCCTCGTTCTTTAATGTTAGCTTTGTGTGTTATAGCCTTCAGGAGGAGGCACAAACAACCTAATACTGCTGTTTATCCATTACTTATGTTTACAGTGGCATTTAAAGAACAGCATTTCCCATGAGCCCGGGACATTCACAGGCTAAATGTCACAGCTCAACAGTGCAGGTGAGTCTGTGAGCGAGTCGTTGGGTCGCGGAGAGTTCAGACGCATGGGTAACTAGCCAAATTACCCGCTCTTCAGTAACAATTTCAAGCGTAAGTTCTTTTCTGAGTTGACCCAGTTCAGATTGTTAGAGGTTATCGCCAACTTGTTTGTGTAAATGAATGACCATGCCAGAGGAAGTATTACACGGGATCTTAGGAGGTTGTAGCTAAATTCTGATATGACCCACTCATATCCCATTTTCAGGTCTACAACTTTTGTTTTAAAGGAATATCATTCTGTGACAAAGTTTTAGGACATAACTGCTGCTGCTGCAAAAAAGCAATCAATATGGTTGTTGATCTGCTGCAGTACACATTACACAGTCGCCAACTGTTTAAACTTCACAGTTCACCAGGGGGAGTCGAGCATAAGACAACTTTTTAGTGATGTTATAGTTACCAGTCAAATGACATCCATGACAGGTTCAAGCATCATGTTTGATGTCACATGATGAACACCATGTGAAGCTAAGGAAGCAGGTATTCTTAGGGCGACATTTCACTAATTAGCAGTTTCAAAAAGTGTCTTCTGTGTAAGTGGGGGAGCTCTGTGACAAACAACCTATATGGGCTTTAAAGCTGGAGGACTTGTCCATATCTGAAAGAGACTTTTGTCATAAACATAACAAAAGTGTTATACAGTTGTCATGAAAATGAAAGACTATTTTTGGCTGTAGGACACCAACAGGAGGTAGGACATCAGTGAGAGCCAGCCTAAGATGCTAGAAACGTGGTGAGTGTGGGGGTCCCCCTTTGGAGTCTATAGGCCACAGACGGACGGACAGACAGAGACAGACGGACGGACAGACAGACTATATTGATATAGATAACATCAGGACAGAGAGGATGCGTTTTCAGACAGAGGACCTAACAGCTAGGATGGTGAAGTAATGACTTTAGAAGAGAGCGTTAGTGAGTTTTATGGCTATTGATGAAACCATATAAGTAAGTGCTCCTCCGTGATTGTAGTGTTATTCCACGGGAGCTGTAGTTTCTCTGATGCTAAAAACTACGAGGTGAAATGGTTCAGTTAAAGCTCATTAAGGGCGGCATCAAGTTGCTGATGCTAATGGGACAGATGCTAGACCAGATGTGAAGTGATGTAGTTCTCTAGGTGCGTCTGTTTTATCATGTTAACATGGAGCAGTTGTTGTTTTTGGACCATTATTGAACTGTGAGTGTGTGCAGTGTTTAACCAGACCTGAAAGTCTGGTGTTAGATAGAACTGCAGGACAGTTTCAGTACAACAACCAGCAGCAGACCCACAGAACTGCAACATAGAGTCATTCAGGGAACTGTAAATAACCTGTGATATTCTTCATCAGGGTAAACTGAGGCTCACGTGTCAGCTGTCCTTTTCCTTGCTTGTCAGCTCAGGTATCAGTGCTACAATATTTTAGCTACTGTCCTCGCACTGATGCCAACAACACTAGTAGCAGCTTGTGGTTTTTCCTGGTAAATAAACTGAACACGCTGCTGAAAATACTGTTTGTGTTTAGGGTGTTTACACACAAGAAAAAAATCACATTAATTAAGGGGCTCGGTTTCTGTGCCAGCAGTCTTTACATCTTTGCTCAGACTTGTAAAAAAATGTCTGCTGAGGCACAGCTGAGGGCCCAGTGTGATAAACATATCATAGCACCCTGTCAGGGAATTGCCTTGTAACAAAGATAAGTATCATGACAGTGGTCTTTGAAACAAACAGGAGTCTTGCGACTTAATTAGCAAATTAGAGACCCACAGAGCAAGCGGGGTTTGACAGATGAGACAATAAATGTCACTGGTTAATGTCCCCACCCTCGTCCCCAGCTCTGAGCGTCCACATAAACACACAGAAACACACACTCACCGAGGCAACCGTCCACACAAGCACACAGGCCATTACTGGACGCTTTCCAGTATGTACACAGATACATAAATGGGATTCCCACACTCACAAGAATGCACAAACACACTTTTAACACCTGTCGCATGATCAATAACCATTTGTATATGCGAGAGGCCCCAGATGCTGAACCTAATCACAGCCCAGGCTTGTTTAAATCAAACTCATGTTTGAGGAACAACCAACCCGCGTAGCAAACTATGAACAGTAGAAGTCTCCTTCCTGTATTCACTTCCTGCAGCAGACACATCAGACCATGGTACGCGCTAAAGACGCTCTCACTGGAGGCAGTTTGGTGCGCTTGGATTTTTCTCTGTGCGAAAAGAAACCGAACCAAGTGGAAAATTTTGCAAGTTTACAAATTTCTCAAATCATTTGGACCAAAGCAAACACACTAAGGTGTGAAAACACAGCAGATCTTTATGAGTATGAGTTTTCCTAAAATTTAATTTTGGAATTTATGACTGAATCACAACCCAGATTCTTGCCAGTGCACAGCTCTACAATCTGCACATGCACCCTGCTGCTCTTTTCTCTGTCTCTATCCACCTCTCAGTCCTAAGGCCACACAGACCAGGTCACCGAAGGTATTCAAAGAATTACTCAGGAACATGCAAAGTCACGCTATTGATCCATTGTTCCCAGCGAGGAGGGGTCCTATCTGAAATCACCCCCCTCAGGCAATATTGGCTGAAGGAATGTGAAAACAGAAGCCGTCTGCCTTGGGTACTTTAGGGCGCACATTGATCACCTAGACGGAGAGGGACAGTTCTATGGGAAAATAATGGTGACACAGGCGATGAAATTGATCTGAACTCATGGCCCGTCATTAGGTGGTGGGGTTAATTAGGTGAGATTCTTGTCCGGGCGCGGCAGTCATGCAGGAGCCATGCAGAGCAGTGCAGCATTCCTTAAAGATTGCTGGGTGTCTTGTGATTTTACACATTTAAATTTTATTTAGAGATTCTTTGTGAACATTAGAACAAAAAACCAAAGCGCTTGTACCATTTTTGATGAACAGGCAGCAGAAGTTATTCACCAGTTGTAAAAATGGAACGTGAGAGCCAGCCAAGCTAAAAGACAACAGGGAAAATCTATTCCCTATTAATTTTTGCACCATGGTTGTGCTGGTCGTTAAAAAAAGACCTGCAATGATCACTCAATTAGGGCAGAACGGTTCAGTAATAAAGCTGCAATTGAATGTTTGCAATTTGTTGTCATTTAGTAAGCAGCGTTTAAAATTAATGAGGTGAAACCGCCAAGAGGTTGTGGTGTTAAAAGTTTTCGACAGAAGAAACTTTTTTTGCTCACTTACTGCAGAAGCAAAGTATGAAGAGACGTTTCTGTGTCACTGAGAAGCTCTGAGTGAAATGATGCTCAAAGGGATGTTTGAATGTAGCTGGAGGTCACTAGATCACCTCATCTACGTCAGCGATTTGCAGGTGAATGTGTCTTCATGTGATGAAAACAAACGAATGGCTCAGAAAACCTTCCGCTGTCTCGACGGCGTCTCTCAGCCTAAAGCACAGAGTTCATGTAGAAACTAATAACTCGCAACCCAATTACAATAAAGATGCACAATGAAAGTCTGGACTGAAACTCTTTGCTGCAGGCGTCAAACACTGGTGGTATTTTTAGATAATATGATAAAGACAGAGGAGAAAAATCCCTTGGTAAGAAAATGGAAGCTTCATAAAACTGATGTGATTTATTATTTGACACTCATTCACTCCTGTGTGATGAACCTGTCACAGTGTTTCCTACTGATCAACATTGTCCTGAACAGTTTTAAAACTCACCTGGATTTGGGTTTATGTTGGTGAACGAGTGCAACACAAACGTACACGTGATGTGAACTGAAGTCAGACAGTTTCACCTCTTGTCACTGCAACCAGGAAAGTGTGAAATTACCTAATTCAGCTTTAAAGCCTCTTTTTATGGATCCTCTCTTTACACAGCTACTTCCAGCAGACACTTAAACTAGAGGCAGGGTTGTGGCGTTGGGTGGAGCGCGTTTAGGTTCATTCTTACTAGTGCGACAAAGGAGCAGGAAGTCTGTTCCACCGTCTGCGGGTAGCGTCTGCACATCTGCATGCACATTAACCATGTATTCGCTCATCTCGCTTCCATCTCTGGGAGAAAGGGGAGAAAACAATATCCTGAGTTGTTGAGGCGTGAGCCGCAGCGAGGCAGAAGGAGAATAACAAGTTGCTGTGCGTTCGCAGCATTAATGAAAATGATATTTACACGAACAAGCATTTAGAATGTAGTACTATAATAGATAAAAGTATATTATTTAACGCACCACAGAATAAAAGGATTATATCCTCACAGGCTAAGAGTGTGTGTTGACCTCTGTTGACACACTTCCACAGGGACTTTCCAGAATTACGCAGTGAACTAAATGACCCATACATTCACACAAATGCCCACGGGAAGTAAACAGAGACAGAACTGGTCCTTAAGAGGCTTCATGATAAAACATGCCCGGCTGAGGAAGACTAAAAGCTTCTGTGAGCCAGTGTTTGTGCTGGATTTCTGACATGCACACACATGGGAAGAGATTACTGCTGAGAAGAAAGGCGTAATAAGGAACCTGTGTGTGCAGGAGCGGGAGACATCATCAGCGTTGCATTAGCAACTTTACTTTTCCACAAGTGCTGCTTGTAATCTGCCAGTGTGGCTTCACAACGCTGGAAATGGCAGCGCAGTCTGTGAAGATAATGACATATCACACACATCTGTAGTGAGAATACATCTCCCTAATGTGCTTAAAATGTGCAGGTGTCGTGTATGTACAGAAACATCGCTTCTGTTTAGGGTTTAGTTTACGGTAAAGCTGCACAGATGCTACACACTTTAAACCTTAAATCCATCCTTCAGAACAGGTGCTGATTACATTGTGTGGAGCAAACATGGCTTGAGAATTGAATTAAAGATTGATTTCAGGACACAAAGTGCTTCGTCACCTTTCACTGCAGAATCTGAGCAGAATTTCAGCAGCATCCCCTCTGCACTCACTCATCTTCTCTCCTCTTTACTCTTCATTTACACACAACCACTTTTCTGTTCCTGTCTGAAACATGAACAAACTCGAACACAGAAACCGACAAGGCTGAGTATGTTGGTTTAATGACGTAAATACTGGACAGTATTTTATTTTCTTAGCTGAAGATGGTGTGTGATGATGTGTAGAACTAAAAAAATCTATGCGCATGATGAATAACTCGGTGCTTAGCTGAATCATTAGCTAAAATAAACTCACTGACTGCTTTTATGGATCTACAGGTCGCAGAATAATCAGCCCCACAAGGTCAGGTCCTTACTTCAGATAATACAGCAGTGGAGAATGTACCCGTGACGCATGGCTGCAGACAAATGGACCATCTCCCAGATTATCTATTAAATACAAACATTGTTTCCTTCAGGTCAACAAATGAAATCAAAAAGACCAAAACTAACACCGAATGTCTCCTGTTATCATGTTCTGTGTTAAAGGTTCTGAAACTGTGATATTAACGTCCAAGGTCTGATTCTGGCAGTTCTGGAAGATTACTCTTAAGAGGACATGTCTCTGACTTTGCTTTTGTTGTTTTGTCCCTGATCCTGATTTAAGTCCTTTAATATTTGGTATCTGCTTGTATTTACAGTATTTACATGCAGTACAACAGCTGTATCACACTTTGTGACAAATCTTATTTTTAAGAGCAACTAGGGTCCATGTTCTGCTCAGTTTAGGGTTGATATTTTATTCTGTGGATTATTTGCTTTTCAAGTTTACAAAGTACAATAACATATTATAATGCCTCTTTAAGCTCCTGTGTCTTTAAGGACCACCTTCCTCCACCACACTCTGTTCTGATTGGCCAGTTTGTTGAAGTCTTCCTGTGGGTTGAACTAAGCCCAGTCGCAACAACACCGTCCTTATTGTTTTAGGGTTTTGGAAAACAAAGGTAATTTTCCTGCACATCTGGAAAAATCACTGAGACATACTGACCTCTGTACTAACACTCTACATGATGCATGACGCACATGATGGATGATACTTTATGTCAAATGGTGTATAATTTAGAAAAACACAAGTGTCTTGGCTAAACTGAAACCTGAGAGCTTCAATCAGCTGCCAACCAGCATGCAAACACAGGTTCACCTCAAGCTTTGGGCCTCTGATTGTGTAACATGAGCATGAACATGGCTCCTTTAAGGTTCTGGTTCAGAATTCAGTATTGAGTTTAAAAGCCACAGTTGTTTGAATGAAACCAATAGCATGCCAGGATCTTTGAGAGACATCTCACTCTGCTGGATTTGCTGGAACAATATAATCAGAGAAATATCACTCAGTTCACATGAGATTGTGCAGCAGTTGTTACAGTGAAGCATCTTTGGCTGAGTGCTGACACTGGCTGTAGCTTACTGAGACTGAACTCAGTCACTCTCTGGTGTGAAAAATATTTTTCATATTCACACAAGCTAATGTTCACCCTCCTGTGCAGCAGAAAGCTGCTCTGTGCAGCTCAGCTGTGAAGGACAGAACCTGCAGCACCAGCAGGTTGAGACAAAACATGATAGAGTTCAGCGACGAAGGGATCAGATTCCAGTTAAAAGCACAAATAACATGTAAAACGAAGAAGAAATTATAAAAACTCTGCATAATTATAGGTCAGAAATCAAACTGAAGCCAATTTTTGACAACATTTCACTTTGTCTCTTTTACTCGTCTGATGTTGCAGAACCACAGTCTTTCATGTTGCATTCCCGAAAACTGGGAATCTCATGTATCTCAAGTTCCAACCTCGAAGCAGCCACCACGGCTGCCCATTCATTCTGTATGTAGCATGTTGGACCAGAAGGCCTGGCTCACAATCTCCGTTCCAGCTCATCCCAAAGGTTCTTGAAGGGGTTGAGGTGCGGCCCAGTCCAGTTTTTCCACACCAAGCTCATCACACGTTTTTACAGTCGTTGCTCTGTGCACTGGGGCACAGACATGTTGGACTAGAAAAGACTTTTTCAAACTGCTGCCACGAAGTTGGAAGCACAGCATTGTCCAAAATGTCAGCCCCATACCATAATCCCTTCAGATGTGGGTGAATACTTCTGTCCATATAGTGAATGTGTTTGGTGCAGCCAATCAGCAGCTGTGATTAAGCTTGCGCTGGAGACCATGTGGCAGCAGAAGGTACAATATATATTTTATTATTAATACAGTTGTGGTGGACGTTTAGTTTAGTTTAGGGTGTACATCTCCCTGTGACGCCACAGTTGTCTGTCACACTACTGCATCTGTGAAATCAGCCTACAACAATTTACCCCAAGTTTAGTAGAAAAACCGACTTCTAGTGGCGTTCCAGTGTACTTTCCCCTAATGGGAGGAAATTTTCCCAGTTCCCAGTTTCTGAAACGCAGCATTAGCAACATTTGAAGTGGAGATCTGGGATTTGGGCTGTTTGGTTACTGTCTGATCTGACATCCAAATTTAGTACTTTTATCCCTGTTATGCACCAATTCACTGAGACACCTCCTTTGTATTGTATTTTTGCAAATAATACAAAATCTGATCTAAGCACACAGTCTTAATGATGCAGATTAATGATGTTTTTGACAGTTTGAATAGTTGTTCTAGGGGTTTTTAATTTTCACTTTGTTCTTTGTGTAGTGGAGAATATTAAATGTCAGAGAAATAATTAAGATTTCAGCCAAGCTTCGTTTTCTCACTGGAACTGCAGTAATATGACAAATAGAATACTCACAGTAAATGTCATGCACCATAATTAATGTTGAACAGAATTCATATTTATATTATTCATACACAAACAGGCCATAATATAAGCGCCCGTAAGCAGCGTCGGGGTGATGATGATCTTAGTTCACCTTTACCACACTCAGCCTCAGGAATCAGATCTCCACACATTGATGAATCCTTCTGCTTGTAGCCAGAGGCAGAGCTGACATTACACTGAAACTCAGTAGTGACATATTGAAAGGACGGAGTCACCGACGGCGTCCACCATTCTTCTCTCTGCAAAAACGACATTCCAGCATCTCACACACACACACACACACACACACACACACACACACAGCGAAACGCTCCTGTG
>OMLM01014503.1:0-15703 GCA_900302695.1 Helostoma temminkii
TGAACAGAGGGATCCTTTCTGTCAGTCAGGACAATGCTGGAAGCGATTCAAAGCCACTTCTACTGTAGACATTTTGTCTGTTCCCTTGCTTCACTGCTCTCACTTTATTCAATATGTTCTGCTGGAATGAGAAATTAGTGCTCTGCATGTGTGTATCTAAATATGCTTATGTGTTCTCGTTGTCTGGGTTTGTTATATTTGTATGTGAGTGCAAGTGTGTGTGTGACAGAGAGTCGCAGAGAGCGAAAGGTCAGTTGGCCTGGAGAAGAGTCAGCGCTCAAAGAAAATGTGCTGTAATTATCTTTTTCACTTTGCTGTGAGGGAAATGGAAAGAACTCACTTAAGTCGGTGCTACACTTGGCACAGCACTGTAATTGCAAAAACAAAGACTAAATGGTATAATATTTTCTATGAGGCCAAGGGCTACCACACACAAAAACACTAGGAATATGTGATGGATCATGGTGTGATGCATCATGTGAAAGAAGCAAACAATGGGGCACTGTGCTAGAGCAAATTTGTAGAAGAGGACGGCTAAAGAAGGATAGAGAAAAACTGGTCAAATAATGGAGGTATAGGAGAGACATATATGCTGCGATATAACCAAGTACTGAACAGAGCATAGAAGGAATATTGGTTAAGGCAGATGGCCGTCCATCTTGAGCCTAGTTCTGCTGGAGGTTAAAGAGTTTTCTCTATAAAGAACCAACATGGCAGGAACTTACTAGATACTAAAACATGGCTAATGAGGTAACATTGCAGTCCTCTTCTCTTAATACTGATGGAAGATTTACTAATGTTTGACAGCAGAACATTAGCTCGCAGCTGGATGTAGCAGAGCCTGTGGGTGTGAGGCAGAAATAAAGAGGAGATAATAGTGTCTGCGGCTCAAAGTTTCCACTCATCTTGTTATTGTGGTAGTGAAACTGGTGTGTGTCAGTGTGTGTGTGTTTCACATGGCTATGAATTTTCTGAAGACTATATAGCATATAGCATATATAATATATGCTTTCAATATGTAAATATGGACATATTTCTGACAGCTTAAACTAGTTCATTGCCAGTCAAACCCTACGCGCCCCTCCTACATGCTTTGAACTCAAGTTAGGCCTTGAGAAATCAGAAGGTGTTTCCTTTAAGACAATGATGAGAGAATTGCGGCCACAAGCTACTCCCTCTCCACCAATAGCTAATATTAGCCAGAGAACTTTCGGTTAGCTATGTACACTAGTAACAGCTGAGTCAGTTACAGCCACTAAAACAATAAACACTGGGCACCAGCCAGCTTATCACTGACCAGCACCAAAAGTCTAATGACTTATTATCTGTTTAACAAAGTATCAGTTTCTACTTATTAAGGTAAAAACTGCATATGGTTAGTATGGCAAACTACATTAAAACCAAAAAAAGGAGCAGAACAGTACACCCAGAAATGAAACAAATATCTTGTAAAAGGTGCAAAATTACACATACTGTGTACTGCAGGTGACATCAGTTTCTTTTTTACACTTCCCAGTAGGTAAAAAAATATGTTCATCCTTGTGACCTAATGTCCATAAACATCAAATTTCACATTACAGGCAAGTATTTACAGTATATTTATCACCGCACAGTTTTTATTACTATTGTGTCTGTAAATTGCTGTGTTTAAGGCTCTGCAGCTGTGCTCATTAGAAACTAATGATGGCCAACAATGAGGATTCTTTGATTGCTCCCATAAATCCCCTAAAGCCTAAACACCCACCCGCCCTGAATTCTCTCTGAATCACCTTCACAAAAAATGCAAGAACGAGGTCATGCTCACCACCCATGCGCCTCTATGGCACACAGGGTGACCTTTGTTACTGCAGATCGTAACACCAAAGACAGTAGATATTAGGAAACGTCTCCATTATGAACTCAGGGTGATATTTTGCTAAGAAGTGTGAATCACAAGTTTTACCTTTAGGCGCAACACTACAACCGCAAGCTTAGCCAATGAGATACAATCATGACACACACCCACTTTTTTTTCAGGCTGTCACTTTATATAAAAGTGGTATCGTAGGATACAGTGTTTCCCACAGACTTTTTTTTTTTGTACTAGTGCTGGCCAGCCATGCCCCGGTAGAAGGACTGACAACATGGCATACACCACAACACACCTTAATTCATCTAATATCCATTTCTGAGCTGCTCAGATTAAATAGTATAAATAAATATAGTGTAATATAGGGCAGAAGAAGACTTTATATTGATTATTCTTATACATTAACAGCCTACTGACATTGGCACATTTTATTTGCCAACAGTAAGTGTTGCTTTAAACACTGTCGCGATTCTGAACCATTTAATGGTCCTGATTTACAGATATATGAAGATTTGAAAAGGGAGATTCTGAAACTGATGCCAAATCAAATGATGATTTTACAGAGTGATACCTCTTACCTCATTTTTCTAATCTATGGCTACATAGAGAGGGGCTGTTTCAAAGCCTGTCTCTTTACCGACTTCACACCGACAATAGCATTTGTACGGTCACAAATTTAAATCATCAAATCACATTAGTTAGCAACAGCTGATCTGTGCCGCAGTTTTACATTTTAAAACAGGTAACCTACAGGCCTGATTAAAAGCAGGGGAAAAGGTTTTCCTATTTAATGGATCATGGATGGCATCGTTCTCCTGGACAAGTTTTAAAAATGAGTGGACAAATATACCTGGGCAGCAGTTAATATACTCAGGCAGCCTGTCAAAGTAAAGTCTGTGTGAGGGAAACACTTGTATATACATTAAATTGCCATAAAAACCACATATAAAACCTATCTCTGGGACCTTCCAATTTATATCGTTCTTTCCTTTGGGCACAAGTCATCTAATCATCAAATAGAAACTCCATACACAGTATTTATAATTAATAAATTGACTGTACTATGAGTATAATTAATTAAAGATTTTATGGGGAAACGTATCTTTAAGTATGCAGGTGGAGAGTATTACTAGTGTCTGAGCATCACAGCTTTTCTAAAAATACACCGAGATCCACACTTATCCTTTTTTCCCATGGCATGACATGATATTACATTCTGTACACTACGCCTCGCTGTCAACGTAATGTAAAATGAAAGGGTAGTGTTGAGTGGCATCTGCACCTTTCAGGGTGTCCTGCTCAGCCCTCATGATGTCGATCAGGGAGCTCTCCAGAGTGTTCATGTTGAAGGTGTCAAATGACCTGGTGCGGTCCTAAAGAGATGAGAGAAAGAAGAGAAAGATTATTTGTATCTTTGTCTGTTACATAGTGTTACATAGTTTACTTTTTTTTTTTTGTTTGTTTGTGGCCATCAGTGGTTGTACCTGAGCATCTAGGGTGATTTGATTTATCACCTTTTTTCCCATATGACACTGACTTGATTAACTCAAGCTTGCCAAAAAGCACAACCAATTTGTGAACCAGCCCAGCTGTTAACAAAAAAAAAAAGCAGCCAGACAATTTCCCTGTTACGGACATACAAACTGGTTTCACACAGTTCTTGCTTTAGCTCAAGTTCCGAGCAGGAGCCAAACAAATTCCTGAGCAACAGCTTTGTCACCTACAACAAAGGCATCCTTTGCATACCTGCCATATTGAAAATGTTTGTACGCACACACACAAACACTTGTTAACACTGGTAAATTCTCTCCTGCTCTATCTCACTCTCTCACACACATATTCAATGTCTTTACACAACATAACCAAAAACATACACACACACAGTGCCACACTGATAAGGCCTCTGCCTCGGCTCCACCTCAACCAAACCTCCCCAAACAACATGGACCGTCTGACAACAACAAACTCTTGGTGTCATTCTGTCAAAACTAACCACAGTTTTTTCACATCACACAGAGCTAATGATTGCTCAGTGAGTTAAACACCATGAATAAATGTTAAGTTATGATTTTTGTCTAGTCACAACTGAAACATTTTGTCCTGCTTTCTGCAGTGTATCTTTGGAATCAAGCTCCTGATTATTTCAACAGCCGTGAAAACCACTTTGTACTTAAACCAATGTTAAACCATTCATAGAGATACTGTCAAAATAATACTCTTAACCAGTCATTAGCATTTCATATAAACCAGAGCTCTACAGTGAAAACAGATCAATCCAAAGCGAAGAATAGAAAAAATATTTGGGTGCACTGGTGCTAACTTTCTAAACTTATAAGGACCAGGAGCATTTTAGTGGTAGATTAGCACATAGTAAAATGTGGTGTTGCTTTTTCAGGTACATGTACCTGCAGAAGGGAATACGATTCTGTCACTCTTATTGCAGAAGATTATAAACATGCAGGTAGCAGCTTTTAATTTTTACTACTTTACCATTTAAAATAAAAATATTATGTCATGTAATTCCATAAATAATTTGATACCAGATCAAATTAAATTACAAAAACCAACAAAAAATGAAAACTTCGTGCTGTTTGAAAAGGAATGCATTCATGAAGCAAAATACAATCCCAGTCGTTTGTCAGGTCCTGAGTATTATCTTTAGTTGTGAAATGTTCAGTTTGTGCATTAAGCATAATGTACATTTAATTTGCAGATATTTAACATTCATTTAATGTTAAATGAAAAGGCAATCATGTTTAAATAAAATCACTGAGCCTTAAACATTGGTCTGTGCTGCTGATTCCTTTTACAGTGTTGTTTTTTTAATGATGCATTTAATGAGAACTGAACTAATGACTAAAAGAAGCAGGATATTATTAAGGAAAACTGGAGTTGTAGCCAATAACTTTTATCCCGAAATAAGCTTAGAGAGAAAGGCTTAAGTTGGAAACATGGTTGTTAAATTTTGGACCATTAAAAGTAGGATTCGGAACAGTTGTTAGGATGTTGAGGAAAATGATAACTTTAAGCCCTGAATAGATCTTCTAAAAATAAATATAAGCACAGGTCTCTGTGCACACAGTGATGCCAATGCAGTGACTTGTAAAACACACACAAGATCAATTTAGTAACAGAGCAAAAATTATCGACACTGGAGGGAGACGGAAGGAGACGAACTAGACTGTAAACGTATACCTTGAAATATGAAATCCCGAATGCATCTCATGAACTCAGTTTTTGCTATTAAATTAAAGTCCAGAGAACATTTTCTTACAATCCACTCAATTTGACAACATTCTTGATATTGTCAATGACCTGAAAGAATTCAAAGATTGTGCCAATGTGACTCACAGCTTGTTGAAACCTACAAAACGTGTGTACAATGAGGAGGTATAGTGGACAGTGGTTACAAAGTTGTGTTTTTTTACTTCGTTTTGTGTCAAATTCACCTCCCCCAAGAAGTGTGACATCATCACTGCATTATAACCTCTGAACTCGACCTGACTAATAATGGTCATGTCAAAACAAGAGTTAACCAACGTGTCTGTCAACCCGTACGTAACCCACCTATATAGTAAGTTACTATTTCTGTGAATCACTTGTCTTCAAACAAATACACCTAAACCTAACCTGTCTAGTATTTATCCAACAACCAGGTCACACCCCTGCAACAAACTGCTCCCAGTGCCTGTAGAGAACAGTCTAAAGGAACACCACATTGGGGAAAAAAAGCTCACAGGATACCATGTTACATGAGCTCCACAGGGGCTATGGGGCTGAGAAAAACACACCTGTTAGTGAACCATATGAGAAAGGTTCAGTCACACTTTCATACACCATCTAGTGCACTGGTTCCCAAAATGCAAAAGTTTTTTTACCTATCTCATTAGCCAGAAAGTTTGGCTGGATGTCTGGCACGCTGATGCAAACTTCCCTGCTGCAGTGAAAATTTCGCCAGCACTCGAGCTGGTGTAAATTTCCTACAGCAACTGAAGAAACACACCAAAACAGATGATATGGTAGAAGAACACACTCCCTCAAAGCAAATATCAACAGGGATGTAGGCCACACTATATTGACTATTCTCTCATATCCGGCTCAGTATCTTATGTGGACTTAGATTATTGCTTCAGGACAAATAAACCAAACATTCAAAGAAAGTGGAAGCAGAAAAAGTGAATGTTACTAAGG
Organism: Helostoma temminkii; assembly: GCA_900302695.1. Classification (NCBI taxonomy): domain Eukaryota; kingdom Metazoa; phylum Chordata; class Actinopteri; order Anabantiformes; family Helostomatidae; genus Helostoma; species Helostoma temminkii. The sequence continues at coordinate 6,041 of OMLM01014503.1, forward strand.
GGGTGTACACTACTAGTTAGTATATCCTAGAGTAGGGAAGCACACAAGCACATAACCCAATACCAATATCTTTTTGGCACAGTGAAGTTCTGGCTGATGTGGTAAATCCATGATGTTGTTTTTAGAGGAATATGGACATAGCATGGTGGATATGAAGCCTGGCTGTTGCATTGCAGTTGCTAAGCATTACCCTGGAGCGGCGCAGAAGGTGATTAATCATCGGATTCGTGCATCCTTCTCTCTCAGCAACTGGACAGCTGACCAGCAAAGTACTCATCCCTGACAGATTGCAGAGTGTGCACAGCCACACACACATACACCCACACACACACACACAGTAATTTCTCACATCTAGAGACACACAGATTATATGCATGTAAAAAGCACACCATTCATAGCCCAAATTACTGTGTATCTATGGAAGGTAGCCTACAATCCAAGGCTTTAGGTATAAACATACAGACATGTTAAGACATGGGATGACATACTAACGTATATTACTTGAAAACAGCAGTGCACTGTACTTGGATAAACAGCAAATGTTATACATGATGCAGTCTGGTTCAAGCTAATAGGATTGAAAATGGTGATACACGCCCTTTTTTACTGTGCCTGTCAATAAAACTCTGCACAATGGATTGATTTAAATTATGCACCCTGGCATAGCTACCAAGCCCTGTCACCATTTCTAGATGCTGGTCCCTAATCAACGAGTACTCAAATGATGTAAATGCACCGAGATTTCAGCGAAAGAAAGGCATCATAGCAACTGAAATCATTATTTTGAAAAAGGCATTAGTTGCTCAGAGATTGTGCCGCTTAAAGAAAATCTGACTGCAAAAATCATGAATTAGGTTTATTAATTTCAATTACCATGATCTATGGGCACATTTTAGGACACAATAATTTTTGAAATTAATTAATCTGTTTATTTTCTCAATTAATTAATCATGACATCTGGCGGTAAAATGACAAAGTTGTACCGTTTACCGAATCCCAACATGCCATCTTCTTAAAACTGTCAGTTTGTCCAATAAAAAAAACAAACATCTAGAATTAAATACCAGGAAAACAAAGATGATGAAAGTGTGCACATTCCTCTTGATGTGGTTTATGTTAACTGTGTATTATTTTATCTGTGTCATGTGCTAACTATACTGCGACACTTATGTTGATGTTGATTAATATTGAAATATTAGATATTAAAATTATCTGCAGAAACTCTGACAATCAATCAGTTTTTTTATGCAAAAATGTCAAAAAAATGTTAGTCCCAGTTAGTCCCAATCCTCACATGAGGATTTTCTGTTTGGTTTTTTGTTGTTTTGTCTTGCCATAATTTAAAACACATTCCTTTAGGGTTTTAAACTGCAGGTTGGACAAATTAAACACACTTGATCACATCACCTTGGGCACTAGGAAATTGTGATAGGGACTTATCGCTCTTTTCTAATCTTTCACACATCAAATGTTAATTAGTTGCAGACCTAAACAATACTGACTGATAATATGGGTGGCTGAGCCTGCCATGCATCATAAATTTATTTAACAACAACATAAAGCTAATATTACAGCACAGAAACCAGGACAATCCAGGTAGAGAACGTAATAAAATACATGTTTTCTTTAGTCATCATCTGAGCTGGTTGAGCCAGGGCTGAAAGATAAATGATGCTGCTCAATATGCGTAAAACCCCGTGTAAAGACATCAGGTGAAACCTTTTAAAGCTGCTTTTGATTAATGCTAACATTAAAACATGAAAAACAACGCTTCTCAACAACCTGTAGACAGGTTTTAATCTTAACGACAAATAAGAGAAGGCAACCACAACAGACATGTAGGGAAGTAAAGAATGATTAAATACAGCTTGCTGCGGATGATTAACTTCAACATTAATCTTCCATGTCACCTGCTTGTTAATGAAAGACTGAAATATAGGAAGGGTGGAAGTGTGGAGAAAGTAAAGGAGTAATATGATTTTTCAAGTTAGAAGAGGTGTTCACTGGAGAGAAAGCTGCAGTTTTTGCCATATTTTCAGAGCTTCTAATCACATTCCCGAGCCAACAAAGAGAGGGGAAGTGCAAGGCAAAGAAGGGAAGTGGAAAATGGCAGATAAAAGAAAAGAGATGATGGAGAGAGGGAAAAAGAATAGCGAGGTAAGGCAAAATAAAAAGAGAAGAAAAGAGGGCAGGAAAGGGAAGCAGGTTGCACTTTTGATGCTTGTGATCTAGTTTCTTCCTGGTCAGGGTATTTCAAAGGCCTGTTGTGACATTAAATACCCCCAACTGTCAAAAACAACCTATTGCTCACTGTTAGATGAATACACTGTGTATTTGTACATTCGGGGAGAGAGGCAGGGGTATTTGCACTGCTTAAGGATTCAACTGAACTGACTTCTTTATTATACGTATGAAATGAGCTAGGTTAAAAACACTATGACACCTCTACATAGACTCTTTCTTTGTTAAAACACATGTGCAGGAGACATAGGCCAGGGACTAATTAGGGCTCATGCACACATAAGCACGTGCACATACAGACAGGCTCACTTTCTTCCTGTTTCAGAGCGTCTGTCAAGGGTGGGAGAAGGGCACAATGAGAGTTATGTGCTTGCCAGATCTGCTCAGGCCGCTCATTAGTCAAAAAAACATTTCTCCCATTTAACACCAGTGTCACAATGACCTGGGGTATTGGCTGAATACTCAGGCTCCTACCGTTTAATGGCTGTGAGTCTGTTTGTAGACGTACACGCATGGAGGAGAATTTGCTTGCACAGATCATGACTAAGGGAAGCAAGGTTATGAAGGAAGGAATAAGATTTCTTAATTGAAAGTAGACCTGCAGCAGCATAATCCTGTTCTGATCCTGTTCCCTCAAACAAAATCTAATTACTTATAGAGATACAACTTTTAAGCCTCATTGTGGTTTCTGAGGTGACAACAGTTGGACATTCCTCCGACACAACAATGAGAAATTCAATGCCATCCCACTGTTTCACACACCTTTCACAAGATGTGAATTTACTTTGAATTTGAATGCCTGATACTACAGATAAAGTGATGTTTTGTTGAATTATCAGCACTATGCCAAATATTTGCGTATGTAATTGCACATACAGGACGCACACATATGCTGACGCTGACTTTTAAAGAGTAGTGTAACATGGGTAGTGTAACAGTGTGCAGAACGCTCAGGTCAGACAACAAGTGTTTAACATTTGTTTCCACTGCAGGCCTGAAAAGACAGTTTAATGACGTACCTTCATATAGAAGCTCTATAAAAATCCATGGTAAATACAGGCAACACAAACAGTGTACAGGGAGCCGTAACCAACAGCAACCCAGGTAGCTTACTGAGACAATATCCTGTCCTGGCTTACTTGCCTGCAAGCCCTGCAGGTCGTGACCTGGTCACTGGCCAAATCTACTGATCTGAATCAGCCCAGTACACCTGACACCACAGCAGGTTTCTGACCTTGAATTTCACAGGTGAGGAATTGGCGAACAAGGAAACAAAGAAAAACAAGAGACAAAAAGGAATCCAATGACGTGATTGGTAGCCTTTAAAAAAAGTATACATTTCTGGAGCGGGAATAGTAACAGTATCATCTGAACAGTGTATTAGCCGTTAGCAGCAGTGAGCCTGGCAAGGAGTCCATCCCAAATACTAAAGCTGCTCTAATACAGCAGTGGCACTGCCTGCTGCCACGGCAGTAAAAGTACTGGATCGTGGTGTCATGGCCGTGTACACCTCATTGGATAAACTGACAACCAAATGGCCTTGCTCTTAACTCTATCATCATTAACATCTACACATTTGCTCATATAAGTGAGGGATCTTTGCTTTAGCAGCTGAAGGCTGCAACATAGTGCTGGTACTACTACTGAAGAGCATCTCCTTGTAATATTTACAGGAGTGAACAATCAATTTTCAGTTTTGTAGAGCTGCATTACAGTCACATCTAAACCAAAAGTGAATAAAGAAACAGCCACTATAATGATGTACACTGGTTGTACGCAGACAGAACAATGGGAACTAAAGCAAAACCCACCGATCCTTCAGCTTTTTTGTCATTGCTAAAATGGAAACTATGCGAGGCAGTTGGACAACAGTTCCTCATGGAGTTTAGTTAATTGTTACGATAGCTACAGTATTTACTTCCATTTTGAATGTAATTGTAAAGCTCTTGGTCTTGAGCAATTGTAATAAAACAGGAGTGAGTTCGAAAATGCTCCCAACAAACTAGTATAATATAAAGAGTCAGGTCGAGACACTGAAAGTCAAAAGAGACAACAAAGATTAAAGTACAGAGAAGGCTTCTGACGAATAAACTTGACACTTGGTTGCCTGTGTAATAATTTAACAGAGGTTTCTAGAGTGACAGATTCATCCTTGCAACACGATCTATATGCACACACTGCAATGACACATTTTCCAATTTCATTACTAGGGACGTGGAAGCATACCATCATATTACTGTTTCAGAATAATCATAAAATATGGTTCGCGCTTGCATACATTTAATATTTCTTTCACAAATGGATCCTTCGTTTGCAAGCACGAAGCAACACCTTAGCTTAACAAACCCTAATTTCCAAGCATTTTCTTTGTGCGGTGTGAGACACTATTTAAAGGCAACATTCCTCCCTTTGTCAGTGACAATGTGAACATGGGCAAAGGTAACAATGCAGATTCACATTTGTCAAAACACATTTAAACTTGAACAAACACTACATTTCACCTAAATACAAAGGAGTCAAAAAAAGGAACAAGTTTCTGCTCTCTCTTTTTGAAACCAATCCACTTGAGATGCCACATACAGAGACAATACTGTCCAATACTGTTAATGTGTTCACTGCCTCTCAACATATTGTGGCTTCTATCATCTCACACCCTTCAGCAACAAGTCTGAGGTTTAATAGTTTAACAGCTGACTGTCACTGAATGTCTTCAATTCCTACCATCCATGTTACGCTTACTCTTGCTCTTTGTAAACTGGTTATAATGCATAATCAGTCACACACAAGCACAGATAAATGCAAACACAGTAAGGTCATTCTACGCCCCTCCTCCACCTGCCCTTGAAGTGTCAAGAGGGCAGCAGAATAACAGTGTTTCAGCTGATCTGGTTTAACCATAGGAAAGCAGCTACACAATTACAAGCTTTAGCTAAACTGACATGGGTTAGTGGCATCTATAATCCTCATTAAGTTACATCTACAGTGATCTACTTTTAATTAAGTCATATTTTTTTATATTAATTTATAAATAAATTATACTTGGTAAATTCTGTGACAATATAGCTAAACTAAACTAAATATTAATGGATGAGGACAAGGCCCTAAGCATTGGTTATTGGTCAGATATGAATGTGATCCCATGACAACCTGCAACAATTAGACTGTAATCTAACAGCAAATGGCTGCTCAGAGCTTAGCTTGGCTACTTACTCAGCAAAACTACTCATGACATGTCAAAACATGTTAGTACAGCGTCCTTACTGTTTGGCCTCTGGTGCACTCTGAGTCATTTAAGTGAAGATAAATGAAATACCTGCAAGGATCACACCACTTTCTAAGAAAAACAAACTGAACATTTTTGCTTGTTTGGAGAATTTTTGTTAATTTTTCACTTGTAGTCTTCAGACAATTTAACATTATCCACTCCATCCAAGATGAAGGAATCGACAGCAATCAAATGAAGACTGACAAGAAGTTGATTTGAGGGAGAAGACTACCAGTTGATAAAGGAGGACTATGAAGGGGTCAGATGGCAAAGGATGTGCGCTGTGCTTAAAGAAACCTTTCATCAGGTCACCAGGCCAATAGCAGCCTTCCTCTTTTCATCCCCACTTCCTTGTAATGACCAACACAATCAATCATGAGGATGATCAATAAAATGATTTTATCTCTATGCTCCCTTTGCCTCTTTCCATCAATCAACTGAGCCCGTTTCTACGTGTGATAATACAATTACTCGAGCCGTCTTTCCTGCGTGTGGACCCACATATCAAAATTACACTGTGAACAGGGTGGCATTTTGGAAACGAGTTGCTAGGATTTATCAGCTTAGACAAACCTGAGTGATTAATAAAGCGGTAATCCAGAAAAATCATTAGGCTCCATTTCAAAAAATGAAACGGACAGATACCCTGCTAGGAGTAAAGAATAGAGCTTGGTTCATCAATCTATGGTATTACCTCTCTTGTTTTTATTATTTGTTTCTGGCTTAATTAAAAATATTACGTTATACATGATTATGTTTTCTTCTTCACTGGTTTATCATCTCATTCCCTCTCCTTTTACTATTTCTATCTTTTCCCAACGTCCCTATACCACTTCTGTGTCCTTGCCCCCATCTTTTTCCTCTCCATCCCTGATGCCTCCCCATTTCCCCAACCCCCCAGCTTGGATATGTGGCACACAACACTGCAGTGACGGAGCCATATTAGTCATCATGAGGAACACAGAGCTGTGGATATACAACTGATTTCTAAACCAACACAGTAGCAAATGCATCATGTAAATCAATGCCTTTGCCTATGGCATGTTCATGTTTAATTGTTTGGGTATTAAATAGCCACTGCTGGAACATATTTACACACAAAACATGCAGGCAGATGGTTAGATACGTAAGCACGAGTACTTCTAAAATCATTTTAAAAAGAAAATCAATGAGACCAGCACCACCAAACTGACCTGAAAGGGGAAGATGTTATCATTACGACTGACTCCATCATCCATCCAGGACTTGGGGTTGAAGCCAGCAGGACTGTTTCGAGGGTACTTCTGCGACGCCACGTGGTTGTTAGGGAAAGTCTTCTTCAGTGGAGATATAGAGTTGATAGGGGTCATCCCACCGTTGAGGCCTCGGCGATAATCTCTGCCCTGAGACCCTCCCCAGCCACTGCCACCACTACCGTAGCCTCCTCCGGGACTCCAGGATGTGGACGAACCAGGGGAGGGAGAGGGGCTCTGGTAGCTCGCTGGACCCCACGGGGAGGGGGGCTTGTTCAGGCTGTTGGACAAATGTGGCAACTGGCTGAAAGCCGGATTCCTGTGTGGAAAGGGTGGTGGAGGGTGCGGAGAGGCAGGGGACCGCCGATGCTGCTGGTGTTGGTTGTGAGGGTGCTGGAAGTGGGGGTGTGGCGGGGGAGCAGGGTGGTGCTGGGACAAAGCTGCGGCCGGTCCAATCTGAGGGGAGAAGTTCCCACCAAACCCTGGACTGACATGGTGTGAGAAGTTCTGGAACAGCAGGGGCCCGTTGTTAGCAGAGGCTGGGTTGAAGAAGCTGACGTCCTCGTTGATGATGGTTGAGGGCGGCGGCGGGATGGCCGCCGACCAGTTGTTGAAGCCAGTAAGTGATGACGAGGTTGTACTGGACTGGACCGGACCAGTTCCCCCGAGACCAGACGTCTCCTGGTAATCGAACCCTGTCAAGACTGGAGACTCAAGACGTAGCTGCTTCTCTTTTCCGTTACTTCCTTCAGACGTGCCGCTGTCTGTCTTGGCTTCCTCTGACCGAGCTTTTTCCAGTTCTGAAATGATCCCAACACCACTTCCACCCTCCTGGTGACTCCCAGGGGACAGCTGCTGCTTTTCTTGCGTTTCTTGCATTTCCTGTTGCTGCTGTGCTTTGGGCTTCTCTGCCCCCCCAAGGATTTCGTCTTGCACACTGTTGTGGGTGGCAGAGGCAGGGAAGAGCCACGGAGAGCCTCCCGTGGTGCCATTCCCTGCGGCTGTGGTGCTGTTTATGAAAGCAGCAGGGCTCTGCGACACATTTTGGTGATGGTGTGGGGGCTGCAGATGCGGGTGGATTCGGACCGGGAATGCAGACTTGTTGCCAGTGTTGTTTTGAACTAGAACTCCAAACCCGTAATCCCCCATTTGTTTTCTCCCCCCACACACAAATGCTATCCCGTGATCGTTCGGTCCTATTGAGAGAAGAGCACACACGATGGCATGCACCGAGTTAGCAGTCGGCCTCTCTGTTCCAACACAGATCAAGGGATTTAGAAACAACTAGATGATGGACTAAGACATTTCCTAGTCACCAAAAAAAAACTCACTTTGTCAGCTGGGATTGTTTCACACCCTCAGAGAACTTCTATGCAAACAATACTGTCATGAATGAGCTCTGAACAATAAATCCTTATTACTCTGGCAGGTGACAGAAGCCAGCCAGTTAACAATACATTACACTTTGGCTAATTATAACCCCGTGACGTTGCTTGTGAGGCTACAGCTGAGCTGCTGGCAGCCACCAGTATGACTAGAAACACTTCTGGGTCGGGTCGACACTTGGAGACGGTTTTCCTAACGCAAACCAACTGACAGACAATTAATTCTCCACAGTATAAAGTCGTTAAAATCACGACAGCGACAAAATGTCAGCGGAGGTTGAGAATATTAACAATAAACCGTCCTAACGTTTAGAAGACACTCGACCTTGTTTGACAGCTGCCAGGAGTCCAGCCTCAAAATGTATCAAACATAAGTTATAAACTCGATTATGTTAACGTGTCCACTGAATAGCGCCACACACTGTTTGTCGTTGTTATGTTTTACTTGGTGTAACACTCGGCACTTAAAGCGTTTAAAATAAACTAGAGGTGTTAGCTGAGGAGCTAACGTTACCATCCGTTGCTAACGTTAGCCAGCTAGCTATTAACCGTTAGCACGGATGCTAGCTATCTGGACAGTCTGGATACGGGCGATTAAAATGTATTTTCACCTTCTGATCACCACCTTCGACCTGGGCGACGTCTTTGTCGGGATCGTTCCCTCGGGCTGAGAGCAAGGTGGCGTCCTTGAAAAGATGAGTAACGACGGGCAGAGCTCTTCAGAGGCGATCTGGTCGCTGACTCGTACAGTGCAGTCGGTCAGCTTTTTTTCTCTCTCTCTCTCTCTCTCTCTCTCTCTCTACCTTCTCCTGACGTGTCCTGCCTGCTCAATGACACAGCTCTCGATCTGCTGGACTAGTTTATCATCGAGAGGGTTTGCTAACGTGGCAATGAGTGGAGCAGACTCGGCGGCGGGTTCTTTCACAAGCCTCGATCGCTTGGTTTCATTGTTCGTACGGTTTCTGTGTTTTTAATCGCTGAGTGTCTTCCCTACAGAGCCAGCCGATTCCTGTGTGCGCCTTGGCTGCCCCTCTCTCCTGGAACCGACCGTGGCCGAATGACAGCGAGAGATCAGCCGAAACACACTTCCGCTTCTAGCGCCTCCCTCTGCGGCCTGACCACTCCTTCGCAGGGCCACACCTCGGTATGTGATTGGACCCACCGCCGGCGAACTCGCCCAATTTCTTAATCTTGTTACAGCCGTGCACCAATAACACACCCATGCACCGCAGAAGCACTGCCCATTGAGGTCGGGCTCATGAAAAAAAACCTCCTCTCTGCACGGTCCTGTCCTTTCACGATGCAGCCGGTAGCAGGTCGTGAGAAAACTGAGATGCCCAACCCCCCTCCTCTCTAAAGGATGTCAGTGCCTCAGAAATGAGCATCCTTAGCCCAGGATTTTTTACTGCATCTTCAGTGTGCATGTGGAAATGAATCAGGACGACGTGGGATCACTTCAGCAGCTGATTTTGTTATTAATTTGCATATTTGTTTTATAGGGGTGTGTGAACCCAGCTCGTATTCTTCTTTAAATCCCAAA
>OMLM01014504.1:2053-22023 GCA_900302695.1 Helostoma temminkii
TACATTTTTCTTTTTCTTCCCATCGGTCGCTTTTTCGTTCCTGTTGAAGCTCCAGGGTGCGAGGAACGGGATCAGCTGTTATCGGCCGCTAACTATTAATCATCTACAATCGGGATGCAGTGTGAGCACAAATCGCGCTTCACGCCTGGATTTTGGTAGTTCCCTCACACATCCACACACACCTAGATTACCACACGGTGTGGGCCGCCATTACACACACACACACACACACACACACACACACACACACACACACACATTGTTTTATGATGTGTATATGATGTATGATGTTTCTGTTTGTACTGTATTTGTTCAGGTACTGGTTACTGGCAGGTTCCTCTAACAGTCTCGCCATCCACATGTTGCAAAATGTGGAGGAAAGTGAAGCACTTTGGGAGCGATTCGGAGCGCCCTCTACAGGCTGGGAGGTGGCAGAGGTCACTGTGTCCTCCCCTGCTAAATTTCGTGTGAGCCCTTTTTTTTTTACATTAATGCCTTCCCACTCTCTGCCAATTAAAGCTTATTTCACTGCTTGTGATCAAATCACACACTGCAGCATAAACTGTTACAAAACATTTGATATCTTTTCACCAGGTGGCGTTTAAGGCATACCACGTACCAGGCATGAATGCCACGGTGAAACTAGATGATATTTCTGTGAGAGATGGGGCCTGCAGTCCTGCAGGCAGCTGTGACTTTGAGTCCGGCCAGTGCAACTGGGTCAACATCCCCAACGAAAATGGACATGACTGGGTGCTGGCTAATGGGCATTTCCGGGGTCCACCTGCAGACCACACTTCTCAGACTGCAGAGGGTATTACCTCAGATTTACCTCAGTGTGATAAGATTAAAATGAGCATAGAAATGGAGGAGACATTAATGGAGTATGTCCACAGAGCATATTACCAGATGCTGCAGCAGTTAAACATTGACCATAAACACAACTACAAATACTAAAGCTGCTGCTTGTTTATTCTGCTAACTGTGGAAGGCACAGATGAAAAAGTATTGTTTTTTTATTAACATGTAAAAAAAAAAAGGTTTCAGGCACAGTGAACATGATCAAAGTGAGGAAAGATGCACAACATAAAACTGCTTTTTTAAAGGCGGTTATCCTTCATATCATTTACTGACTGGTGAAAATTCAGATGATTGCAAACATCAGTGTGGATTATCCTAACTGATTATGTGCACTTTTGGTTTTTCCCTCACATGTAGGTTGGTTCTTGTTAAGCTCTGCACTGCACCAGAACCACAGCAGTCTAACGCAGGTAGTGTCAGAATGGATCCAACTGAAAGACACCACCTCCTGTCTCACCTTATGGTACCATATGGATAGCAGGTCAGCAAAAAACACACACAGTCAGCAAAAATCACTGCCCTTTTACACCGTACAGTATGTGACAATGCAGAGGATGCACTTTATCCTGTTTAGTTTCCTCACTGACTTCCTGGGGAAGTGTGCACAAACGTCATATAGGCATGAATCACCTGCTCCGCTACAGATACTCTGAGGCACAGTTCATTATTTACAACATGCATGTATGTCTGTAGTTTAATTAAAAAAAAAAGACAAATTCATATTTATTATGAACAAACAAGATAATATCAACCACAGACAAAAATAATATAATAATGTAACATTATTTTTGTCAGAATAAAAAATATTTATAAATTTATTTTTACCCTTACAGAAAAGTTGTATACTTAAAGTTTATTTTCTGTTTATATTAAGTATACTTAAGTATACTTCAATTATGCTTCATGTGTAGTAAGTATAATTCTATGTACTTCTAGAATATTTGCTAGTAAACTATTTATAATACCTCTTGGTCCACTTTTTAGTTTTTTGTGTAGGATAAGTACATAAAAAGTATACTGAAAGTATACTTGCTCATTTTTAGTTTAAAAGAAGTATACTAATAGTATACTTGAATATACTTCTTTTTCGTAAGGGTATATTTATGATTTAATGTCCATTTAACGTTTGATGAGTGGACAAATGTATTTTGTCAAACTAACAGAAGCTATTTTTATGTCAACTCTGAAACAAAAACATTATCTGGTGTTTGTCAGTGACTCTGGGACGCTGAGGATTTCCATGCGTACAGGGCCTTCAGAGGAGGCGCTGATATTCAGCACCACCAGCAGTGGACACACCTGGAACAGGTTCTCTCAGTCTGTAGAGATGATCAAACCTTTCCAGGTATCCCAGAACTGATCATAAAAGATTAGAATAATAATAAAAAGAATAGATATTTTATCATAATGATTGATTCTCTCGCCTCGTTCTCAGCTGCTGATCGAGGCAGAGACGAACAACAGAGGATTTATTGCCATTGACGACATCAGTGTGACACCAGGCCGTTGTGAAGGTACTGATTTTTTTTTCACTCCTATAGTTTATTGCTGTGAAACATTTATTGATAATAAAATTGACGAATATTCTCTTTTTTTTTACAGTGAATGAAACAAGTTTGGGATTTGTGGGTTGTTCGTTTGAAAATGGCACATGTGGCTGGGAGGACGTCAGTGTTGGCCAGTTTCAGTGGGTGAGAAGAAGGAATGCTAGTGAGAGCTCTGGACCCTCTGTAGACCACACGCTGGGCTCTGAACTGGGTAGGGCCACACACTTAACCCTGTTAGACTTCCTTTTTGTAATATAGCGCAGACAGTTTGCATGGGGATCCAAATTCATGACATTAACAACTTTAACAAAGCTGTAAATGTTCAGCTGGAAATACAACCAGATGTTTACAAAAGCAAACATAATGTACAGCACACCAATCTGGAGTTAACTGAAAATTACCCACCAGAGAGTGAAGAAAATGTCATTTAATTTTTGCCTACTTTTGATTATTTAACATATGTTTAGTATTATGGCAAGAGGTTTGTTAAAGACGTAAAAGAATATGGAAGTGTGATTCATCTTCTGTTTCCTGTTTTTATGATATACTTGGTGGCAGTGTTGCCTGTAGGCAGCACCAGCCATAGTTTCTACATTGTTGTTTTACTCTGTTGTTAATACCTTTGCTAAACTTGCATGCTTTATTTTTTTTTTTACTACAGTGTTACACTGTTAAGTCGGTCGCAATCATGCATTAAAACGTTATAAAACTTTGATTTGCACCAATGAAAAAGAATATTCTCAGTTTGATGACGCAACTAAAACAGTAAAAAGAGACACAATCATTGCCTGAAGATGAAAATTAACTTCCAGGTTGGTACATGGCAGTGGAGTCTGACCTAGGAGTTCAAATGAGCCCTGCTTCCCTGCAGAGCCCTTCTATGAAACAGGCCAGCACCACCTGCACATTACACTTCTACTACAACGTGTATGGAGAGGGTATGTTTTGTATATGCACATGTACGTGTGCAACCATAAAAAAAGTCCCCTCATATGTGTGTCTCTCCTGCGATCTTTAACACTGTGCACTGTTTCAGACACAGAGACGATAAATGTGCTGCTAAAGGAGGGCTCCAGGACCACCACACTATGGTGGCTATCTGGTAACCATGGAGATTCATGGCAGCACGCCGAGGTGACGGTTGGTCGAATCCCTCAGGGCTTCACCATCTTGTTTGAAGCCTCTAGGACCTTTAACAAGCCTGGACACATTGTCATCGATGACATAGATTTCACCAACTGCACCCTGCCTGGTAGGATACTGAAACCACTTGCCCCTTTTTTTCAAACTGATTTATATTCATTAAGTATTTTTTGGCTTCCCTTGCAGAGGCCCAGCCCTTTTGCCCAGAGGGTGGGTTCAAGTGCAACAACAATGTGTGTGTGGAGCACACCCAAGTGTGCGACTTCAGTGATGACTGTGGGGATCAGTCCGATGAGAACAACTGCGGTGAGATATCACAAATATGTTACAAATACTGAATGCACTGATACTCATAAGCATGCTCTGTCAGTGATCTATGAATACTCGTGCTGTAAATAACACACAGATATTTAGAAAATGGCAAGAACATTAATTCTTTAATTGTTTATTTTGGAAAGAATGTAGCCAATAATTGAAATTATAATGGTTTAATTGAGTCCTATAGTCCAAGAGTGTTTTCATTTTTTTTATATACTGTTTTTTACCAGGACAATTTTCCCAAACTAGTCTCAAATGACTTATAATTAGATTCTACCATTACTGTGCCTATAAATAGTATTCACCCTCTTGGATGTTTCACCCTTTTTTTGACATTGTAAATCAATCATGGCCATATAAGTTGGCGACTTTAACAAAAAAAACAAAACAAAACAGAAAAATACCTCATTACTATCAAAGTGAAAACAGGTTTCTACAAAGTAGAAATCACAGCACAGAGTCTGTGTGGATAGGTCTCAATCAGACTTGCACATCTGGACACTGGAAGTTTATGTCATTTTTCTTTGCAAAACTGCTCAAGCATTGTCTGTCTGAGTGGGGATCAGGTGTGAACAGCCCTTTTCAAGTCCATCCGCAAATTCTCTGTTGGACTGAGGTCTGGGCTTTGACTCGGCCACTCCAGAACATTCACCTTGTTGTCAGTAAATTATTTCTGTGTAGCTTTCACTGTATGCTCCGGGTCATTGTCTTGCTGTCGTTGCCATGCCGACTGAATAAGATTGTACTCCGGGATTATCCTATATTTTGCCGCATTCATCTTACCTTCTACCTTAACACGCCAAGAAGCATCCCCACAGCATGACGCTGCCGCCAGTGGCTTGCCACTCTCACATAAAGCAGTTGTTGTTGTATGCACAGTCTCTCCTGTCTCAGTTGCTGAAGCTTGTAACTCCCTCAGAGTAGTCATCAGTGTGTTAGTGTCTTGCACGGTCACTCAGTTTGTGTGGACGGCCTGTTCTAGGCAGATTTAGACTATTCCTTCCATTTCTTGATGATGGATTTCACTGAACTCTGGAAGATGTTCAGTGTCTTGGAGATTTTAACAGTGACTGGACCTTCCAGATACAAGTGTCTTTATACTGCAATGACACAATCACTGCACTCAGGTGATCCCCATTTCACTAATTTTGGGACTAGTAGCACCAAATATCTGAACCTCTGTTGGATTAGGTCAGTCATTTTAAAGCGGGTGAATATTAATGCAAACACTGATTTCACCTTATATGTTTTTATTTAATCAACATTACTTTGTAGAAAGCTGTTTTTACTTTGACATTTCTGAAATTTTTTTGTCAAAGTCGCCAAGTTATATTGACCATGACTGATTTATAATGTCAATAAAAGGGTGAAACATCCAAGGGGGTGAATACCCTTTATACTATAGGCACAGTATGTGAACATGTAGACATTTGATATGTCGTTCAAATGTTGTGATTCAAATGTTAATGTATTTGCACTTTTGTGTGGTAAATAAAAACCAATCCAGATCAACAAGGTGTGGTGGAGCGCTGCAGCTTTGAACAAGGCCTGTGTTCCTGGGCAGAGAGTGACGTGGACACACCTGGAGCTGAGTGGACACATCGCACAGGACAGGAAGCCTGGCCCAACCATGGGCCTCCCAGGGATCACACTCAAAACTCTGCTGCAGGTATCCACCTGTCTCAACCATTTGTCAAAGGAGTAATTCTTATGGGAGTTGCCACTGAATGTCTTCACTTGTTAAATGGTTAATGTCCTTATTTATTCCTCTCTAGTCAGTAATGCTACGTTGTAACTGTACATTGTGTTGTGTGATGGTATTTTACAGGTCACTATATCATCCCTGGGACTCACTTGGCCGACGAGGGTCAAGCATCAGAGATTCTCTCCAAAACTTTATTACCCAGCTCAAACTGCGCTGTGAGTACACCGTGGTGTCTCTTCAACTCACTCAGCTCTTTTCTGGAACCACAGAACCGAACAAACAACAGAGCAGCAAAAACAAACAAGATACAAACAAGAACAAACAATTTTTGGTCATAATGCTCAGAACTTCGTGAATGAGAACCAAACTCTTTCTCTGTCATGCAGAAAGGCTCTGCACGTGTGCACAAAGACCATGCATTTATCTTTCACCTTCTCTAAGACCACTAAATGTGTACAAGTCAAATGTGTGGCTGACACAAAGTCATTCATAAGCTGTAAGGTGAGCTGTAGTAACGCAGTAAAAATCATGTAGGGTTTTGATGTTTTTGCTCCTCAGTCTCATCAATCTCAAGGTCCTGCATGTTTGACTGTTATTATCTCTGCTTATCTCTGCTCCATAAAGGTTCAGTGCATAATTAACCACATGTGCAGGTTGCGGATATAGAAGATAGTTAATCTCACCCAGATAAACGAAAGCAATTCATTTTTATTATAAAGAACTCTATCACCTTCTTGTCTATGTTCATTCCACTGTTAAAGCAGTTACTCTTTATGTAGGTGAGATTCTTCTACTTCAGCCAGGACGAGGCTACAGCCAGACTGACGGTCCAGTCCAGGACACTACGGTCTGGTAGTGATGACAGGCTGTTGTGGCTCAGGGACAACTCACAGAGCTACAGCTGGCAGAGAGCAGAAGTCACATTCTCCTCATCAGCCAGCAGTAAGGTCAGCGAGAACACAGATAATATGATAACTTTAGTGCACCATGACCTCATATATGAAAACATCAGATTGTAAAATGTGCAAGCAGGGATATAATTTGCTAAACTGCATGTCATACCTTTGTGTGGGGTAGCTTATGATATAACTCTTGACACAAACACAATCATAAATTTAGGATTTAATCTAAGAATAACAGTAATAATGAGAAAATACCAAAGATCATTTACAACTACATTGAATTCAGTTTTACTGGGGTCACAGTTGAGTAACTATAAAACAATAGCTATAAAACAATAGTAAATAAACTGTAAACAGTTGTTGAGTATATTTTATCACTGTTATTTTAACAATGTTTCATAATAAATAAATAAATAAATGTGTATTTTTTTTGTGTGCTCCCTTGTCAGATGGTCTTCAGATATGAGCGCGGGGATGGTCATGGAAGGTTAGTCGCCCTGGATGACATCTCATTCTCTAAAGATTGTGTATTTGATCATGACAACAGTGAACTGCCTGACACATCACCCACCTCTACTGCGTCCACGTCCTCGAATACACCCACTTCTCCACCGATATCCACAGCTCCAGTCAATCCGTGTCAGGTAACTTACTCTGCAGTCCTGTGAAACACAAAAAAACAAGTCTGCTAACGTATTTAAAATAATTTTCTCTTTCTTTGGTGTTACAGGACAATCAGTTCTTCTGTTGGCGCTCAGAGGAGAAAGTGTGTATTATGGCTGCCTTACACTGTGATTATCATCCAGACTGCCCCCATGGGGAGGACGAGGATGGCTGTGGTTAGCTGCATTTTGATTTCACCATTTTATCATAAGTGTAAAATCTCTTACAGCAAACATTCATTTTTCTTCTGGTTGATTGATTTACACCTGTACACTCTAATACAATCCAATACAACAGCTCAGTTTTTAAGTTGAAACTGTCAGAAATGTGATATTTCTACTATATTGTATTATTGCGGCATTGTGGGTGGTGGAGTCGTACTGGGAGTACATTATGTTAAGAGGTGTCTCTAATGTTTTAGACCCTCTTTGATGTAAATAGGAAGGCCATTGGTGAACTGGTGAATCTAAATCATCCCTGAGACAGACTGGGGATCTGTCTATGGTGTATCCTGCCCTTTGCCCAGTGACAGCTGAGATCAGTTCCAACACATCTGCAGCCATTAACACAAGAAGCAGTTTAGATCATGAGTGGATAATTATTATTATTAGACAATGAGCTTAACATGGAGGAGTTTTCCAAAATTATGGATGCGAGGGATCATTAGATTGTGAGAGCAGCAGGGTTTAGAGAAGATAGACTGAACAATTTAAAGGCATTTCAATCCAAGTCTAGTCTGAGTCCAAGTAAAAGTCCAAATCCAAATAACATTGAGAGTAAAACAACAAGAAAGAAATAAAATATAATAGAGGCCACTTATTTGTAATCTTTGTGATGCTAAAGATAGTATGTCTACAACTGATAAGGATTAAAACGTAGTGTGCAGTTACTCAACACTCTCCAAAGACAAGATGTGTAACAAGGCATGTAACCCCCACTCTGAGCAGGTTGGTGATGATGATAAAGTGTAGCCACACTGTAGGATCAACTTAGGTAAATAAAGCCTCCTCATTTTAGAGTCACATAAAACTGAAGTGTGGCTTTAAAATTCTGATATCTGAACAAGTTCCCTCAAGGTCTGTTGTGAAGAAGGAAGGTAGGAAGGTAAAGGTAGGTAAAGGTAGGAGACAATAATAAACAGAAGAAAAAAATAATGCTGGACTCGGTCAAGTCCTATTAAAATATTTGGCAAATCTGATGGTGAAGTCTGAGACATGTCAAATGCCAGAGGCAGAGACAAGGCCAGGTCAATAGAAATATTCATACTTACACTGCAGTTTTTTTCAGCTCGTTGCTTTTTGTAGATGTAGCTTCTTACCAGAAGAGAAGTTATGTAATATCATGGATTAAACTAGTACATAAAGAGGTTAGACACAAATGTAACAGTGTCTGTACAGTGTGTTGGCATTTGACTCCCAAAAGAGAGAGGAAGCTGATTTGTGATGAGAAACTTTATTGTTTAACAAAAATAAATGTTCTAGGTTGCGCAAATTGCTACACCAGCAGATTTCTTTGAATAATGTTGAATGTTGCTGTGAATCAGTGTTTACCTCCCTTCTTTTCCCAACTGTATTACTCATTCCTTCTCTTGACCTTTTTTAGGTCCATGCACATTTGAGAGAGACCAATGTCTGTGGACTGACACCAGTGATGGACAGAGCAAGTGGCAAAGACAGAAAGCTAATAACGATACCGAGCCACCCACTGATCACACGACACAAACAGGTGACTTACTTAAGTGGCTTATTGATTGATTTCACGGCCCTACGTGAAAATAATTCAAAGGGTGACATGCTGAATGACATGTTGTCGCTCTCAGATGAGTGTACCTATGTTCATCCTCCAGCAGCTGAGTCAGCGTTTTTGAGAGTCAACTTTGTTCCGATATTTTCCTTCGTTCTCAGGCTACTACATGAGAGTGAATTTCAGTCAGCCGTCTACACAGAATGAGGCCCGACTTCAGAGTCCCTTGCTGCCCGCATCATCCCCCTACTGCCAGATTCTGTAAGCGACAACCACACACACACACTGTGTCCACATTTCTTTACTATCTTCCCTAATCTTTGTAAGATATTTGTTTTGATACAGAGTTGTATGAATTGTGCAACGCTCCTCACAGCCACAGTCTTTCTACCACGCAACTGTCTTCCCAATCCAACACTCTCCTCGTCTTCCTTCCTTCTTTCCTAAACCCAGGTTTCACTTCCACATCAGCGGAGAGAGCGCTGGGTCACTCAGAGTGCTTATGCAGCAAGCTGAGGGGAGTGAAGCAATCCTGTGGTCACGAAGTCACAGCACCGTCTCCCATTGGACTGCAGAGTATCTGCCGCTAGGCCTGCACCAGCAGCCTTATAAGGTGAGCGATCATGTGTCTACTAAACAGACAAACTGCTCTTTGAGTGTTTGTGCAAGAGATGGGAGACAAATAAAATGAAAACTACAAATAAATGAGTGGAGAAATGCACTACATGCACACAGTACATGGCGTGATATATTTTTTGATATATATTTTGGATCACTTTGGCAGCTTGTGGTGGAAGTTTTGAAACACACTTAATGTTGTGTTTTTCCTGTAACATGTTTACATCTCTCTATATATTTACAACTTAAAAAATACACTACATGGACAAAAGTATTTGCACCAAGCAACAACTAAAAACACATGGTTTGATCAGTTTGGTGTGGAAGAACTTGACTCTTCTGAGGAGTCCTGCCCTCAGCTCCATAGAACATCTTTGGGATGAGCCGGAATGGAGATTGCAAGCAAAGCCAATGGTGCCTGATTTCATAAATGCTCTATAGAATGACTGGGCAGTAACACCTGCAGAAACACCCTGAAATCTTGTGGAAAATCTTCCAAGAAGGTTGGAGACTGTCATAGCTGCAAAAGTATATGCAGCCAAATATTTTTGTCTGTATAGTATAACTATACTATGCAAAATATTACCAAGTTATTTTTCTTTTTTTTAATTTTCTTTTTATTTGGGTTTAGCAATCCGAGGTGCATTTCCAACTAAACAGGCAAAATGAACAAAATTATACATGAACAACAGAATCTATGAGAACAGTGGGGTGTTTTAATTGTACTTTGACATTAACACTAGTAAAACTTTCATCAAACATTTTGAACCCATTATAGTCCATTTTGTTGACGCTTGTTAGATTGTAGCAGGGAAGCAGAAGCGGTTGCAATTCAGTTGACATGTGGCTTGAAAAAATAAATTTTAAAAAATAAACTTTTTCCACATTCCTTGAATTTTTCCTTTTAAGTCTTAAAGCAAATGTCAGTTTTGCAACCAGAAAATGTCATTCATCATTAACCAGGTAATAAATCTTGCCCATGTACAGAACGTTGACCAACATCCAGTAGTTAGTCCCAGAAACATCTCCCACTCATGGTAGTGGTTAACCCTCTCCACCCCAGGCCCTCCAACACGCTGCCTGCCCCATATTAATGTATACAACAGCTGCTATTAAAGTGCCTGGCCATGCTTTCCACAGATTTTCATTTAGATTTTGGACCTGCTTCAGCTCTGTAGCTCTGTAAAAACTGCTGCATCCTGATTTTTTTCAAATCCTCCTTGGTGAACAGTTTGTCTATATGATGTCTCAGCTGCAAGTTCTGTATTTAAACAAAATATGCATTTGCCAGACCACTTTTTCTCTCAGTTCCTGAAAACATTTAAGTGAAGTTTTTCACTTGAGGCTTGAAAAAGTTAGTATTCAATCCTTGCTTGTGCTTTTTAAAAAAATAGCATCAAGCCTATTTGGGAAGAAGCCTATATATTTGCCCACTGAGTATTTTTCTTCTGGAAGTGTAATGCAGTTTTTTCTTTTTTTCTTTTTATAAGTCCTTCAAAAACATGATTGTAATCGTTTCTTTTCTTAGGTTTGGTTTAGTAGTATGAATAAAATGACACAGAGGGGAACAACCACTGCAGATTATGTTGTTGCTGTGGACGACATCTCTTTTCTAAACTGTGAAACTTCATACAAACCACCAGGTAAATAAGGAGCTATCATCATTACAATATTTGTACTGTGTTTAAACATACAGGATAAAAATAATGACGGGGTTTAGCTAATTTTGAAATGTCTTTTCCCTCCTCAGCTCTGTCTGCATGTGACTGTTCTTTTGAAGATGGTCTGTGTGTTTGGGTTCAAGGGGGTGAAGATGAGCTAGACTGGCTTAGTAGGTCAGGTCCCACTGAAACCCCAAACACTGGGCCTGCAGGAGACCACACTACTGGCAAAGGTCATTTCTACTGCTGGACAATCTACTATTTTCTTTTCATATGACGTTAAAAGTTAATTAGAATTTATTAATTGCATTTTGTACTATAATTGCATCATTATTTCCTTTAACAAAGTAATTTTCACGGTCATACTGATCACTCCAGGCCAATAAAGGCTCAAACATCAGAATGAAAATCTCACTTTGCATGAAACGAGCTTGTGATTAAATGCTAGCATTTACATTTATTCATATTCCTATTTTTAGGGTTTCAAAAGCTGTGGGAAAAAAGTTGGTAGTAACTGTTATGCATGTTGTTTCACAGGGAAATACATTTACATCAAGAGCTCTCCACCGAGCTTGAAGGGGGACGTGGCCCAGCTGAAGTCCTTACTGCTGCCACCTGCTGGAGAAAAAGGATACTGTCTCAGATTTTGGTACCACATGTTTGGAGCCACTGTGGGCTCTCTGAGGATGCTCCTACAAACAACTGATCCCTTTGAGAAAACACTGGTAAAGCGGCTGCATGGTAGTCGATGCCACATTTTTTAAATTAAAGATTCCGTTTGGGTCTGGACATGCTACTTCCCCTTACTACAGTGTTAGAAAACAGCTGTGAGGTTGATTGAGAAATATTTGTGGCCATTTCCACAGGGTTTTCTCTCTGTTATTATACTTTTCACATCGTTGCGAAATGCTGATTGCAAAATAACATTAATGCATGGTATATTGAGCACAAACCAGGGTGTTGCACAAACCTCCTCACATCCTCATTGTGACAAGTGAATCAGCCTCTTTTCTTTCCTGTAGGTGTGGCAAAAATCAGGAAACCAAGGGGAAGAGTGGCAGCTGGTGCAGAGCCACGTGACGCTGCAGAAAGTCCACCAAGTGATTCTGGAGGCTACAGTGGGAGGAGAAGCGGGGGACATAGCCATCGATGACATCTCTCTCATCAGTGGGCCATGTTCGGCCTCTGGTAAGAAAGTGGAACATTTAACGAGTAATGAATTGAAACTGGGGCCTCTTACTTTTCCAGGAACTGCTGCCCTCCACTGCTCACCTGTATATACTGTCATACTGTGGCACACCTATCAGTGACATGTTCCTTGTTTATGATGAACATAAGCATTAGTTTATTTTAAGTTATGCCCCTTTGAAGTTGCACTAAAACAGCAGCTAAAAATAGTCCCTAATCAATGCACAATTTCCTCCTTGTGGAGTGACATTTGTCCGGTAAGATTTGGGAATGGGAACAATTGAAAGGAAATCATTTGTGTTTTAAATAAACTGGACTTGATATAACCGATCAAATATCCTTATTAACCACAAAGTATGATGCATCATGGGCTTTCAGGATCAGGGATATTTAGTTCTCAATCTTGCATTTTATAATACATTTCAACATGTTGTGTTGTAGATTTGTGTGACTTTGAGGAGGGGACCTGTAACTGGCAGCAGCAGACTACTGATGACTTTGACTGGGTCAGACAGTCGGGCCCCACTCACAACCCCAACACAGGACCAGACAGCGACCACACCACCAGCACACCCGCTGGCCATTACTACTACCTGCCCTCCTCTGCCACTGACCGTGCTGGCCAGACGGCTGCGATGTTTTCACCACTATATCCTGCAGGTGGGAGAGTTACCAGTATGTTCTCCAGTGTCCAGGCTTTATTTAACACCATGGTGCTGTAGATGTGCTCTGATTTAGTTTGATTTAGCAAAAGTTAGCCAAGCAATTGCATTTACAACCATTTTCTATGGAGTCACAATCAGAAAGGGCCAAAAGTTTCAGTCCTATGTTGTAATTATGTGACGTATAAAGAAGAAGGGCTTTAGCATGTATTAAAAATATTATTTACAGTAGTCTCCAGACTAAACAGTAATGTTAGCTGTAAAATGATTTATATCAGGCTGCAGGTGGGAGGACACATCAATTCTAGATCATAATTACCATATTGGTTTTCTGTCATACTGTCAGATTTATGTGAAATAGGCATTAAATTCCATTCCAAGTGGCATTAAAAGGCCCCTTTAGTCTTATAAACATCTACTAGTGGTTTTCACAGGTAAAAGCTGTTGCACTGCTGTGGGTTTTACCTGTAATATTGCTTTCCTGTGGCCTTTCAGGTAAAGGATCTTGTGTTCAGTTGTGGTACCACATGTACGGCAAAGGCGTGGGGACTCTGAATATTTACCAGCAGAGTGACGACGGGAAGGACGCTCTGATTTTCTCTCAGGCAGGAGACCAGGGTCGACTGTGGAGGTTTGCTCAGGCTTCACTTGTACCTCGGGTTCAGCCTTACAGAGTGAGTCACAATGCTCCACTGAAACACAAAGATAATACTGCAAACACACAAGTGGGAGGTACCTAAACGCATTTGCTCCGGCACTGTATTTAAATACTAATTTGAGCTACCTTTTTATGATACTGTACATTTCTAATCCACTACATTTATGAGCTTCTCTACAGTTGATTGACAGCTGTAAAACGCTTCTACACTAAGCACTGTCAGACAGTAAATATAACAACCTGGAACTTTATTAAATAGTTTGAATTAACTACAACTCAACTAGGTATACTGTTGAATTGTTACTCATGTTAATCCACCCATCAATTATCACTTTCAGAGACCAACATCCATGATTTTAAGCTAATATTACTCAGGACTAACCATAGATTTGATTTCGAATATTTTAGTTATACAGTACACTAGCATGGTCAGACAAGGATAGGTATCTGAGAGTGTAAACTATGGGAAATTGTAATGGAAAGTTCACAAAATTTCTGATGTTTCTTAAACAAAATTATAAATTGATTAATACAGATACAAATTTGTGCCTTGAGTCAAAATCTGTCAAAACATTTTGAACAGTAATAATGTGACTAAAAGACTTTTTTGACATCTAAAACTTTCTCTAAGTATTATTCCTGTTTTAACTACAGTATATATTAATATATTAAGCAGTTTTCACTGATGGACACTTGTGTGTTTCAGATCGTGGTGGAGGGTGTGAAGGCTGGACCGACCCAGGAGGGAGACATGGCGTTTGATGACGTGCAGCTGACTGATGCTCAGTGTTTCCCTCACGGATTTTGTGACTTTGAGAACAACATGTGTAGCTGGAGCAACCTGGGTGGAGACGTCGATCAGGGAGACTGGCTCCGCAGCAGAGGAGCCTCCCCTAACCCCAACACCGGGCCGAGCGTTGATCACACCACCAACTCAACGCAAGGTCAGTAAACAAACATTATACTTAACAGTATGATCAGTGGTATGGAGTAGTTTCTATGAGCTTAATAAAAAATAGAAACTATACTGTAACAAAGAATTTCATCATGATAGTATCTATTTACTGTATATATAGTTTGTATATATATATACTTCTATACACAGTTTCACCTACATGAAATAGTACCTTCTGACACTCGTAGTAGTATTAATGCAGGCAAGACTGTTGAAAACGCAGTGTGCAGGTTTATTCAGTCAGTAGTGAAATCAGCATTGTTTTAAAATGAATTCAAAGGTATCAATGTGTGTAGTATTGTTAAAAGGGCATATCCTACAGGTACATAAGATGAAACAGGTTTTAAACGTAGAAAACACTGAACCACTCAAGGCAAAATGAAATGCATTGGCCTTGTGGTAACTTTCTTCAGTGTTGCTGTTTTTTGACCACTTTTTCCCTTCTCCATGCACCTTTGATACAGGTTAGTTTTGTCACAAATACCTACATTGCTTATATCAGAAAAAATGTATGTTCTGTGCATTAAAATGCATGAACATACAGTCAGATGCCCATGAGCAAAAGACAATTTATTTTAGTAACTAATCATGAGAAAATGAAGTAATTGAAAGCGGAGAGCGAACTTGTTTGATGTGACACTGACTGTATGAGGTTATAAAATGACTGTAAAAGCACTTCCTGTTAATGTAAGAGCACGTTTCCACTAGGTTACTATCTATATGTGGACAGCTCAGTGGGTGAGTGGGGAGACATGTCCTTCCTGGTCAGTGATGTGTTCCAGCCGTCCACTAGAGGACACTGTCTTAAGTTCTGGTACCACATGTACGGCAGCTACGTCGGGACTCTCAGGGTTTACATAAATAACAGGTAACTAACTGTTAATGTTAGACATGGCAACATTAAGCATGAATTGTATATTAACAAACTGAACACTTTAAATTTATTATGTCTTGTCCTGTAGGAAAATGCACAGTGGTGGTAACGAAGAAGGGATACTGAAGTGGATTGAGTCAGGAAACAAGGGAGACAAATGGCAGGAGACCAGTGTGTCCATTAAGCATGAAGACGCTTTCTGGGTAATTATAAACTCTTAAGACTGAAAATGACCTTTCCAGTAAAATACAACTCAAATACAGCTGCATATAAGCGCCTTTTCACACACAAAAAAAAGAGTATGCAGTGATAACAAATTAACCAATGACAGGACTTTTTTCTCATGCGTCTTAAATTTCTGATTTCTGTTTATAACGTCTCTCTTTTGTGCACAGTTTGTGTTTGTGTATCAGAGGGGCATGAACACAGGAGGGGATGTTGCTCTTGATGATATCACTATCTCCCCCGGTGGATGCTACGCAGAGCCATCCATCAGCCCTGCTTATAACGGTAACCTAAAAACCTTTTTTATGCTGTATCCACTCAGACAGATGTTTTTAACTGTTCAGATTAGAAAATAATAAAGAATCATGTTCTGTGCTCAACGATACTCTGATGAGTTGAATGAGTTGAATGTCCAGAAGCTATTAATCCTCTCTCATCTTCCTCGATTGCTTAGATGTTAGTGAACTCACTGTTTTAACTGTTTCCTAAGTTTGGAAGATTGTTCACAGATTTCTCTCTGTATTGTTTGAGAGGGTTGTTGTTCTTTTTTTCCATCATAAAATTGCATGAAAAGACAAAAACTGCACTGAGTTTGTCTCTCAGTGCATTTAGGCAGTGCAGGAGCGTTTAAAGTACACAAACCGAATACTCAAGTAAAAGTGCAAGTATTTGCCTAGAAAAATACTCCATTACAACAGAAGTTCTACATTTTACTTCAAGTTCAAAAGTAAAAGTACACCACTAAGAAAACAGTTTAAGTTTCTGGACAACAATGGAGACCAAAGAAGAAGAAGCTACTTTATCTGATTTCTTAGGAGGCCCTGCTTACGCCTGGTGTTAAGATGCATCTCAGGCAATCGAATCACGAGTTCACAGCACTAAACTAAAATATAAACCTCCACCAAGAATGAACGAGATCCAGTCACTCAAACCACAATGTGTCATGTGTCCCCAACAATGACTTCGCAGGAAAATAAGTCATCAGTGTAGGACGTTGTTTTAATGAGAGTGCACCAACTCTCAAAACAGAAAAAGAAATAAAGAAAGAATCGTGAAGATAAACACTGAGTGCCAGTCAAACATGACTAATTTCCATTTCCATTTGAGCAGAGGAATCTGTCCAAAGGAATCTTCATGACGTAAACAGGCTGTTTATGAGGATATAGCTGGGAAAAACACCTGGTAGAAGCATGTGTGTGTGTCCAGGTGTAAACAGTGATGTGTCACTGCTGTTAACGCATGATCCAGTTACCCGAAGACGTACAGTATCTCCATACAGATGTAAACAGGGCCACAGACAGTACCTGTAAGGCAAATAAACAGTTAGTTTTGGCCATGGTTTATGGATTTGTTGGTGATAATACAAATACAGACTAAAAACGGTGTATTATAGTCTTTAGTGTGTGATAAAGGTGTTATCACATTTCTCTGTGTCTGCAGATGTGTCTGTGGGCCTCGCAGTTGGTCTGACTCTGCTGGCTGGAGTCATCATCTCCATCTTCCTCTATATGCTGCACAGGAGGCGTACTAACATGTACCCAGTGATTTAAATCCATAAATTATTTGCATAATAACACCAAAGAAAGCATTTATGTTGAAATTTGTGTTTCTCTGTCTAAGGAACCAGCCGACTATTATGACTAACGAGGCAATTGACCAGAATTCTGTGTTTGACCTCTATGACTGCAAAATACATGTAAGTAAGAAAAACCTGATTAAAAAACATTTTGTCTCGACTCAGCTCAGATGATGATAGATATTTTTCTTCCCAGGGCACACAACATGGAACTGAGTCTGACATTTCCTTCTTCAATAATCTGTATGATCCGTCGCCACATGAAACTGACACCACCGGGAGTACATCTGATGTTTAATTCATATTCATACCTACAAATAAACCATAACCCAGTTATAAATGACGTCTATGTGCTTAAAGATATTTGTTATTTTATTTTCTAATGCCATTTAGAAGATGAGATTAGCTGAGAAAAATGTATGAAATGATGCAATTGAGTGAAGTGGCATCAGTGACACAACCTGCAGAACCACTTCCTTCTTTGGAATTACAGTGATTGATGAGCAACAAGTTCTAAGTAAATTATTTTGCCGAAAGCTTAAAGTGTTGTTTCGTGAAATGTGGATTGTAACAGGACTGCTGTGTTTATCTGTTGCTATGTTCTGTTATGTTGCTAGGGCCCATGTTTTCCCACACATTGTCATGCATGAAGGCAGTTTACTTTAAATCCAAACTGACAAGTTCTAACAGACAAACAATAAACAACAATAATAAATGCAGAAAACAAAGACAAGAGACATCATTTTGACTAATTATACTGTTCTAGCTAATGTACTGCAATAGCTGCATTACTTAAAGCAGATGAATACGTCTTATGAAAAAGAAGTTAATTCAAGTTTACCACAGGTATATTTCATTTAAACTAAAAACACCACTAGTACACTGGAAGTATATAGAAAAGTTTACTTGCAGTGTACTTCAGATTGTACTAAACACTAAACTACACAGTCAGCCAATGTAGTAGCCAAGTATACTTATAATGGCAAGTACATTGCCATTGGTATATTTGCTACATGAAGTGTGGAGTTTGTGTGGAGTTTGCATGTTCTCCCTGTGTTTGCGTTTGTTCTCTCCATGCACTCCAGCTTCCTCCCATAATCCAAACTCGTGCAGTTATGTTATGGAGAGATCAACACACATGGGTTTTTTTCCTTTGTTGCTGAGATTTATTGATAAAATTGTTGAAAAAAATAAAAAAAAATTTTACACATATTTGCAAATAATAATAAAAAGTGAGTGAGTACATTTCAGCAATCACTCACAATCCTGGCACTGCCATGGTATCTCCCTTCAGCATTTGCCACATGTGTATCTGTAGCAGTCAACACATTGCACAGTGGCATGATTGTTTTTGCATTGATGTTTGACCTGGCACGTGGCTCTTTTTCCAGGGCTAGGTGTGGAAGGTTGTTGCCGAAGCAATTGTTCCTTTTGTGCCTTCTTCGCACCCACATGAGAGTTAGCCAACTCTCTTGCAAGCTCCACCAGGAAGTCCACCCGTCTCTCCTGCCTCCCGGTGCATGCTTGATACAGCACATGTGCATTTAGTGCTGCCATATCAATCATGTTATAGAACACGGCGACTGGCCGGCGCCGTGTTCCTGTGCGGACAGTGTACTCCCACACCATCTGTTCCATCACATCGACGCCGCACTTTGTGGTGTCGTAAAGGGTGACAGTGTTTGGCTTCCTTTTGGTGGTCAGTCTGAACCACGCTGTGCATGCTGCTGAGAACGTAGATGCTCTTCTTCCGTTTGGGCGCATAAACCGTCAGCGTGGCACCAGTGGTTGAAAACACCTAATAAATAAGACAAGTTGTTATTTTCGTAGCACTTTCACACACAAATTAGAAACACATAAACATAGAACCACAAAAGACCTGCAACATACCTGAGTGGGGAATTCATTGCGGTCCGTCTGTCTAGCGGATTGAGGAATTTCCCGGCAAATCTTGACTGTGCTGAGGATGGTGGTTTTCCGGCTAAGCAGTTGTTGTGCAAGTGACAGCGATGTGAAGAAATTGTTCGTGGTAACATTTCTGCCCTCGTCCAGGAATGGTTCCATCAGCCTCATCATCATTGCAAATGTACTTGGATTTCAAGTCGCAAGACAAACTTGATCCCAAGTTTTGGGTCAGACTTAGTTGCAATGTACTGCAGGAAAGAGCAGCGAGTCTTTGAAGGGAAAAGCTGTTCAGCAACGGTGATATGTTGACCAGGGTTGTAGGATGTGATGCAGTTGGTGACAAACGATCCCCACACACCCTGGAAATTGCAGCAAACTTATCAGTCTTTGCTCGCTCACTGCGGGTGGACCTGTCATCAAAGCGTAGGTGTCGCATGATGTCTTGGAAGCGGGTACGTGACATAGTTCCAATGATCTGTGGGTTTCCCAGGTTTGCTGACCAGCAGTCACGTAGTGATGGAACCTTGGTAAGTCCCCCGCAAGATGACAATTGCAATAAATGTCATTAGTTCAGGGAGGGCCATGACCCAATCAACATGCTCCGTTTGCTGTGCATGTTGAATAGTCCATTCTTGAATGCTATGAAGCATGTCAAGAGTGATGAAACACAGGAAGCTCTGAAGGCGACTTGAGATATTTCTCCTGGCTTAGCCGTTGGCTCTCAATCTGTGGCGTACGCTTCTATTGGGGTGAAATTGAGACATCC
>OMLM01014505.1:0-10578 GCA_900302695.1 Helostoma temminkii
AGTCCGCACTACTGATCTGAGATCAGCATCGTAAACGCGGTTTGAGGGTAGGGGGTGTAGGCTATTTGTAAACTTCATGAATATTTAGTTTACACTCGGCGAACATTTAACATTTAACATTTAACATTTATATTTACATTTAACGTTTAACATTTACATTTAGACTTTGTCACATTTAGCTAAATGTGAGAAAATGTGTTGTGTCATTTAGTTAAATGTGAGAAAACTAGTTATAAGTGCTCTTTTTACATTCGGCACCCCATACTAACAACCTCCACAGAGCAGGTGTATTACTTTATGAGAAGAAATGAATACCACAAGTTGCAAACCCATCATTAGCAGTAAGAAATCAGAAATCTGTTCAAGCCAGGGGCGGCCAATCCTGGTCATCGACAGCAACTGTCCCGCTTGCAACAATGGCCTCCATTTATTGTGCTTCCAGAATAGAGGTCACCAAAGAAACAATACATACTATAGGACTGCATTCTCTTCATTAAATGTAATTCATTTTTATATACTGTAGTGTGCAAGTAGTGACAGAACTAGGAAATGAGTTGTCAGGTGAGTCGGCCATATCTTACTTTGACAGTTGGTGCATTAACACTTTGCCTGAAATGAGTAATTACTACATTAATATCTTTGCTATGGGCATGTACATTTTGAGATATAAAGAAAAGGGCTGCAAGTCAATGGTCTCTGATCTACAGTGTCTGATTTGACAGAGGGGCTGTTTTTTATTTTCACATTCACTGTAATTAAATGCAGCAGCAGCAGCCGCAATTACTTATGTAAATCTTGGGACATGGGGCCAAGATCAGTCAATAAATACTGTTCTCTGGTTTTTGTTTTCGACTGGAAAACTTGTACTCTTCGGTTGTGCAAATGTTCTCTGAAGTAGTTCTGAGTAGTTTCTTTTTAGCACTTTTATATTAAAAGCAAATCTAATTCTGACACAAAACGTCACATTAAAGGGATTACTACCACAAGGTTTATGTTTGGCCATGTTTATTAAATATTTACAGTAGTTTCTTATACTGTATGCATAGAAGAAACACCACTGAATGATTCATCATACAGTATGTGGCTGAAAAACAACCATGTTAGAGAAAATGTGTTTCAAATATCTATATGAGGTCATGTTTAGCTTACAGTCTTGTGAAAAAAATATTTACCACATTAATTTTTTTTTACACAAGTATATACAAAATACAGTTTTTAAACGATGAATATAGCTGTCCAAACCTGCCTGGTCCTATGTGAAAAAGCAATTGCCCCCTTGCAGAATCACGAATGTACTGTGATTAACTAATTATTATGGAAAGCTGAGTTCAATTTCACTTTCCACACCCAGGGCTGATTACTGCCAGAACTGTTGAATCAAGAAATCACTTAGGTAGAGCTGCCTGATAAAGTGTAGGACACTAAAAGACCTTAAAAAGAAAGAAAGACTGACACATCAGCCTGGAAAGGCTGAGGATTTGGGACTCTAGTAAACCACAGTGAGAGCCATCATCCACAAATGGAGAAAACAGAGAACAGTGGTGAACCTTCCCAGGAGTGGTCGCCCTACCAACATTACTTTAATCACAACGACGATGAGCACTTTGCACTTTGAATCTTGAAAATTGAAAGGTGCTATATTAATAAACTTTACTTACATACTCACTTGCCTCAGTTATGGTCAGTGTTCATGATTCAACAATAAGAAAGAGACTGGGAAAAAATGGGAGGGAGAGTTCCAAGGTGCTGCTGACCAAAAAGAACACAAAGGCTCATCTCACATATGTGTCCCATTAAATCCTGTGTAAAACTAACACATCATTTCATAAAAAGAACATCATATCAATACTCCGTTTTGGTGGTGGTAGTGTGATGATGCTTGGTGCTTTGAAGCTTCAGCACCTGGATGACTGCAATTGATGCATCTTAATTTCTCTGCACTACCAGAAAATCCTGAAGGAGAATGTCCAGCCGTCAGTTTGTGATCCCAAACTCAAGCACACAAAACATAATTATGGTTTTGGAGTGGCTGCTGTACGGCTGTTATCCACAGGAGCCTATAGATGCAGGCTGTTCATCCTCAAAAATCCTTTAAATGGCTGAACTGAAATAATTCTACAAGAAAGAATGGGCCAAAATTCCTCCACAGAGATCAGAAAAACTTACTGATGGTTAACGCAAACGCTTGGTTGCACTTGTTGCAACCAACCTAATGACCATGCAGGCTTGGACAGTTTTTTTTTCCTATTGTTTGTGTAATATTAATAATTGATTGATATCATTGCAGTGTGACAAATGTCCAAAAAATAAATTATCAAATTGACAGCAAGATTAGACATTCATTTGTCCTATTGCTCAGCTTTTTTAAAGATATTTTTGTACTTGTCTGTTATAGTTTTATTTTATTTTGCCTTTTCTCTGAAAGTAATTGGTAACAGTGGTCTTGAGTGAGTAGGTGCAAGGTTTTTGGAGTCCCAAATTTCAGTTTTGGAAGTTTTAGCTTTGACCATCAACTTTATCAGGTAGCTTCCTGTCATGTGGTCCAATGGAACTGGCCTCCTGATATAATTCACTTTGAAAATCTGTTAAAGTAGGTGCAGAGTTTTTGTATATTACAACTGAACGTATTTTATAAGCAGTCATGCATAAATCGTGATGTTAACACATACTTGTGACCTCATCTAGACACTAGTGATTCATCCTGAAGCCATTAAACCTCCTCTTCATTTCCTTCTTAAATGATCTGCAGTCTTGAAGTTCTTGAGTGTCATTTTTCACTATTTGTCATCTAAAAGGTTGAACTTAGGTAGAACATGGGTGAAGTGGGATGCTTTTTAGAAATTACCCTTCAGCTTCATTTTTAGTTATGTCCAAATTCTCCACCATTAAACCATTAAACAATAAATAGGGACAATTTTAGTTGAAACACATTCAATTCAATTCAATTAAGAACACAATAATTACACAAACAAAAACAATCACTTTTTAAAATATAATATTTTGTCTCAAAGATTTACACAGAATTACACACAGGCTAAACATTCATCAACAAGTGTGGTGGACAGACAAAAAACACATTCTGGACACATAGAAAAGAAAAGTAAAGAAAAGAAAAATAATCTACAAATTCAATGGAAAAGCTACGTTTGACAGGACCCACCCTCCGACTCTCTGCCACATCCATCACAGTCCCTGAAATGACCTGTCTGACATACTCCCTGTCAGGAGTCTGTGGCAGGCAAGTTACTGTGGTGCAGAACCAGATTTTCCTGACTTATTGCGAATCTGTCTGCATCAGTAGAGCTACAGTGTCGTCTCTGAGAAGAGTCCTCAATTACTGACTGATTAACTGCTAATTTTATTTGTTTAGGCTTAATTGGCTGGAAATACACAGACAGCAGCCTCCTCCTCTCTGAGTTTTATTCCACGGTGATTAAGCCTCGATGGGTTCTGCTGATAACAGAGAGAAAGAAAAATGGGCTTTGCTTATTGCTTGTACAGTAATTGCACAAGAAGTAGCTACTTTATTTTGGGGGCTGTATCACTTCGGTTTTCTTTGCATTTAATCAAGCAAAGTCTACCACAGCTCGATAGATCTTGTTACACGTTTTCCCTAAAGAAACTGTTACATTTTTAAAGCTGTGTTTGGTCGTGTTACTATAGCTACAGAGAAATATGTTAAAGACAAAAAGATTAAAGCCTGAAGAGAGGGAGCAGCCTGTTATAACCCTTTAACAATGAGTACAGTCTAGATCCCCTGGAAGCAGAGAGCAACATGAAGTTTTATTATTATTCTCCTCTCAATCAATTAATATGCACAGTACTTACAGTACAGTGCAGCTCATGTAGTCCTTTTGTGTTTGTGTTTACATAACTTTGTAATGGTCTGACCTTAATATGTGAAGTGCCTTGAGATGACTCTGTTGTGACTTGGGCTTATATAAATAAACTGAATTCGGTGGAATATGAATTTTCTATGGAATGCAAGGGATTTGCTTTATAAAGAAACTGGGGGTTTCAGGCAACAAGGAATTGACGTATGAAGTAAAGACAGAAGTATTCCCTCTGTCTGGGGGTTCTGGGTCAGTAGTTGGGGAAACCATGCCTCCCATCCAACATTGGTTTGGTTTTTCCAATTTCCATATCCTCAGCCAAGTAGTTTTAGCTGCTTAAACATAGAGCCAATCAGAAACATGAATTATTGTGGTCATATCCAGCTCTGAGCTGCTTGGTGCCTAATGAAGTCGTGACAGTTTTGACTCCTCTGAATTTTAACTTGAATCCAACCTTGCCCTTAAACCACCCAGGGGAGAGCACCTGAGTGCATGAAGTTCTCAGCAGGCTGGCAGAACTATTCATAACACGTGTTCTTTGAGACATCACAAAGCCAGATGCATTTAAAATTCATAACCTTGTATAGATGAAGCATCTCATACTGGTTTAGCTGCAGGTGAAAGAAGAGGGCTACTCAGAGCAGGTCGCAATTAGCTTTTTGACTGCACAGTGTTCTACCATCCACATTACCCAGTGAAATGAATATGCCACCAGTGTCTCAACCCAAAAAAGAAATAAAAGCAGATTGAGCGAGGTGATGTCAGCGCCATTCTGCTGCGCCTTCTCAGCAGCACCTGTGCCTATGTTGCCTATGTGACCGACCACCACTGATGCAACAAAAGTACGTTTTTACACTAATGACTGTATAAAAGACTGCAAGCATAAAAATGGTAGGTAAAGTAACTAAATAAAACAAGTTATAAATACAACACACAAAATACTATATTCCTGCTCTGTTCTTACCATATCAGTTAAAACAGGTGACCAGTGTGCACATTATAGGAGGTCTAGCGATGGCAGAGGTTGGATTAAAATATTTTATTAAGAGAAAAGGGAACATATGTCAAACACTGTGTGTTAAAATACATGAATTAACCCTATAAGGCCAATGGTATCATATTTGATACACAAAAAGCTTTTGATTAAATAATTATCATAGACTTCTGATGTATCAAATGTATTACATCAAAAATCTTACATTTAGAAATAATTTCTTAAAATTTTTCTTTATGTTTTTCAACAAAGTGTGCAATACACACTCCAGTTAAAAAAATAGGATGTTGTGGCTATTATTTGTTGGACTGGGCTTTAAAGGGTTAAAAGCTTCTGATTGTGAAACTCAGTCAATAATAAGCCACATTAGAGTCTATAGCATTTTAAACTGTAGGGG
Source organism: Helostoma temminkii (assembly GCA_900302695.1). Taxonomy (NCBI): domain Eukaryota; kingdom Metazoa; phylum Chordata; class Actinopteri; order Anabantiformes; family Helostomatidae; genus Helostoma; species Helostoma temminkii. The sequence goes on from OMLM01014505.1 coordinate 5,225, forward strand.
CAATGTCATGGCTATTTGTTGTTATGTGACTAAACATTATTCATATTTTGAATATATTCTGTTTATTATTTCAGCATTTAGTGCGGCATGGTGGTGGTGGTGGTTCAATTCTCGGGTGACCAGGGTCTTTCTGTGTGGAGTTTGCATGTTCTCCCTGTGTTTGCGTGGGTTCTTTCCAGGCACTCCGGCTTCCTCCCACATTCCAAAGACATGCAGTCAGATTAACTGGAGACTCTAAATTGCTCATAAGTGAGAGTGTGAATGGTTGTGTTTGTCTATATGTGGCCCTGCAATGGACTGGTGACCTGTCATCTCGCCCGTATAACAGCTGGGATAGGCTCCAGTACACCTGTCACCACTACAGGAAGAAAAGCGGTTCAGAAAATGGACGGATGGATTTCAACATTTAGACAGTAGCTAAGATAAAGATAATGATGAAACAAATGTGCTCAGGATCAGCATCACTTCACTATAGCTAGTCACTAAGCTGTCAGTGTAAACAGACTTAAATTCAGTAGCTTACCAACAAATACTGTTACAATAATAAATATAATTCCTCCAGCACACTATATCTGTCTTTGCCTCTTTTCCTCATTATTTTAGTTTTTTCAAGCCTGAACTTTCCAGTCTTTCTGACAAAATATCCCATAGATTTGAATTATGTAACTGCTGTTAACTGTTTCACAGACAGTGTCTCATTTGTGATTCTGCTTGTCTCCCTCCAAATCAACAGGTAGCAGCAGCAGGGCTGTGATACGCTGAGATCATGTTGAGTTTAACATGAGTTCATCTGAGTTCTGCCTGTCCCAAATGCAGTCTGTAGGTGCAGTACCACAAACATCTTGACTTATACATTCTGAGTACGTTTATAAAGCAGTATTATGTTTTTTTTACACACACTTTATACCACTCTCAAGCGCCCAAGTGTGTGTGCTTGAGAGTGGTAGGCAGTGCTGGGAAAAATCTAGTCCTTAGTTCCAATTCACACAAACACAACATGAGAGTCTTCGGTCTCAAGATGTACTGTGTTCCTAATTAATGAATATTTCTGATCTTTGGACAGAGCTGGAGCACAACAGTAGTTCACCAATCATGCAATGAGAATGTGGGCCCTCCACCACTTTTACATCTGTGAGCAAGATGTAGTTTAACACAGCAACAGGCAGTGGAACACATTGGTCTGGGGAAGAAACCCCCACTTCCCACACACGCTACATACACACAACAAACATGAGCATAAAACAGGATTCCAGGAGCTGAGCAGCTGCGAACAGCTTCACATTGTTTTCAGGGTCAGACCCACAGCTGCATACAATCTGCTTTATGTGTTCATTGGACCATGCCTTGTCACTGTAAATGTTTAGTCTTTATATGTATTATACACCTGAAACACACTAACACATACTGCATCAGTAATGGACAGTACCAAAATCAAAAAAAAATATGCAAAGAGACTACGCACACAATTCTGAAAACTTGATGCTAAAGGATCATGTGTTAGGAGTTTCTAAACTCTTAACACAAATCCATTGGTCTCTCATTGGTTTTGAAAATCCCTGGCACAATTTGCATCATGTACCACACTTACATAGCTACACAGTAAAATGTATACTGCATTTTATACAGAACTAATAGGACGGATAGTTACACAGGAGCAAAAGACCAAAATAATGGGCATGAATTAATTATGAATTATAATTAATAACAGGGAAATCAGAAACAGTTCTGGAAGACAATGTTAATTTTGCAAACACTGAACAGGTCGGTGCCCATGGTCGGACCTTAACTTGCATCGACAACAGCATGTTCCATCTGAGGATGTGTGCACGAACACCAATATGTCCATGTGAGTACAGCATGCTCTGAATACATAATAGATATTTCACTATGTAACTCAAGTGTTGAACTTGAGAAGTCCAGGGGGTGAAACCAGAGGTGAAACCTCCATGCCAGGTATTTTTCCACGCTGCTTGGACAGGGAGAACATCGTAGCTGATGTGGATGAGGTCCTCTGGTCTGACCAGAATCAGAAGCAATATTTAACTGTTTCTTTTCGTCAGATCAGCAAACTGAAACTTTGTGGTGTATTGAGTGTATATGTTTTGTATCTGTGCACTGATACATACTAAACCAATTCAAGAAGAAAGTGTATGCATTAAAATATGGAAGTTGAAGTTGACACTGCAGTTGTTTGGAGTTTGGAGAACTGAGCCACTATTTCTACCCATGTGCTTAGATGTTAAACTACTGGAGGTGGAGAGTGTGTGTGTGAGTGTGTGTTTGAATCAGAACTAGAGTGTGAGGTCAGACTGCGTTAGGGCCGAGCCAGAAACAAACTGCTCAATAGTATCAACCTGAGCGGAGAAAAGCTGCATCTCTCCTGTCTTAACTTTGAACATCACATTTCTGCTGGGATCATTAAACGACGGCTTCCTGCTCTGCTACTGTCGCGATTAAGAGTTTAAATGGTTCTTGTGTTTTTTCAGTGTCCCAGAGACTCGAAACCCTTGAAAAACAAACAAGTTTGTACACAGCAGGAAATGGTTTTCACCTTTTTAATAACTGGTTGTCAGAGAGAGGAAGAGTAGTCAGAAATGACTTGTTCACATGCAGAGTGATTGCAGTTATATTTTACATGCTTTGAAGGTAAACAAGGACTATTATTTTTCCTTTGTTCAATGAGGAGTGGCTGGAAGGTCGATAACTACAGGCCAGCAGAATGAGACGCATAAAAGAAATATTTGTCTACATGTAATAATCCTCTGTATGTGTCTGAGTATTTATGATGATGTTACCATTTTATACCTCAACCAAATTGAGCCTGGTAGCCACCACACGTACAGTCTGTCTTTAATGCTATATAACAGGAAATGTGTGAACACAAACATCATATGCACATTATTACAAATAATATGTGTCATATTTGTCAAATCAGTTTGAATAATGACTTGAAAATTAGCTGTTTAATGGGCTTTGGGGTGGATTAAGACAGTGCTCTAAAAGTTGCAGAACAATATTCTATGAAAATTAATTCAATTCATATATTTTCTTATTTTAAATGAAATATGATGATGTTAGTGTAATATTTCCATTAATTGGGTACTGATGTGATTCTGGTCAGCAGTGTGATCAAATGAGGCTCAGCATGACTGAATCATCTTTCAGTGAGTGTCCTGCTGCTGTCAGTGGTCTTAAGTCAACAGACTTAATAGATCAGGAGCAAGTGTAAAGCATTTCTACCTCACTGTAACACCCAATGCAACCACCTATATTACCTATGGATTAAGGTGACGGAGGGGGATCTTCTATACTGCGTTTGTATTAATCCATGAAACACCTTGAGAATGAGCTTTCCCAGTTGTGACATCACACAGGTCTTTGTCTTCTCACATTTGGAAACTCTGAGTGTATAAGATTCAGGGAGGTAAAAATACAAATACATATATACATAGTACAAAACATGAAGCCTGAAAGTTATTACAGTGGCTGTGATTACATGTGAATTTAATATGTTTGAAAACCAGGCGCTGCTTGTAAGTATGCACATCTTAACTCTGATAACTCTGAAAGTCCTGTTTGCTTCAGCTGCCACTTAAGAGGCACTACACTGAAAATGCACAAGTAGATAAAGGACATCTTTTATGCAGGTGCTGGTTTGCACAGGTGTTATAGTGATCTTTACACAAAGCGTTTCACCTTGTAATACTGAGATTTCATCACATCAGAGTTGATTATTAGCTTCTTCCACTGAAAGCTGCTCATCCTCATCTTCCTGTTACTCTGCCTAACTATTTCCAGCTCCTTTTGTTTGTTCTTGTTTTTGTTTTTTTTAATCCCATGGGGATCACTACAGCGCATCATGGTGGATGCCCTCCCTGACATAACCCTCTCCAGTTGTCACTGAGCTTGGGATTGGCATCACTTTCTTGTGCAGCCTCAGTGGCTGGGTCTTTGGACAGATTGAGGGTTAAATGTTCATGAGGGTTCTTGTCCAGGGACATAGGGCCAGGAGGAGACGGGCTGTGAACCGCCAAACCTGGAGTCGAAGGGCAAACACTTAGACTCAATCCTACTATTCTGAAACATGTTGTAGTCTGTATTGTGCCTCTGCAGGCTACTCTTGTTTTGATTCAGATCAGGATCTGCTTAATAGATCACTATATAACTACTGTCAAGATATGTGTCTCCATGGACAACCATCGGCAAGGTAAAAATGTAGCATCATTGAACTACAATGAACACTTCACTCTCAGAGTGCAGGTCTACTTGTGGTTCCCAGAGTTTCCAAATGTAGAATGGGAGGCAGAGCCTTTAGCTATCAAGCTCCTCTACTGTGGAATCAGCTTCCAGTTCAGGTTCAGAAAGCAGACACTGTCTCTACTTTTAAGACTAGACTTAAAACTTTCCTTTTTGATAAAGCTGTTGTTCTCTCTTTCTTTCCACCCACCCCAACCGGTCGAGGCAGATGGCCACCTACCTTCAGCCTGGTTCTGCTGGAGGTTTCTTCCTTTCTTAAAAAGGGAGTTTTTCCTCTCCACTGTTGCCTAGTGCTGCTCAAGAGGGATTTGTTGGGTTTTCCTTATTACACTGTAAAGTGCCTTGAGATGACTTTTGTTATGATTTGGCGCTATATAACTAACATTGAATTGAATTGGATTGAATTGAAATATTAATTTGATCACCTACAGCTGGAAACAGTTCCGCTTCTCATCCTTTCAGCTACTTGTAGTACTGCAGCCAAAAAAACTTCACTGACTGTAAAAGAGATTGTTGTGAATATCACCTGAGCTAGTTTAAGACCAGCTGCTGTGGATTTCTTCTTTTTGTCAATGAGCAGAGGATATGGAGCCGCAGAGCTGCTTTCCTGACCCAACCTGAGACTTCTGAGTGGATGTGACACACTGGCCCATGAACTGCAGTGGATTGGGACTGGAATGGAAACATCCTCTCTACACACATGCTGTGCACTGCTCCACTTTTCAGTTTGACCATGCTGTCTCTGTCCCAGAGGACACCGGCAGCTCTACCTCTCTGTTGCTAGCATATTTGATGACCACCTCTTCCTTGCATGTATTTTATTTCATACTGCATCTGAATTTTAAACCAGGTGGCTCCTTTCGGTGCAGGTGAAAATCAGTGACAAGCATTTGAAGTCATTTATGTAAAAACCACTCCAAATAGCTCCCACAACTCCCCTCGACTCCCTGAATCTCTGCAGTGGAGGTTGAAAGTACAAAGTTAGCATTACCCACTGCGTTATAACAGTGACATCTATGGAAATTACAGCCAGTCAGTTTAAAATAAAATATTTTTTTTTGTTTACATTTGTTGTACTGTCTGTGTTTAATGTCTGT
>OMLM01014506.1:0-14531 GCA_900302695.1 Helostoma temminkii
AGAATGTTTGAGGCATTTGTAAGAGGTCATGCTAAATTGTGACTTGTTTTATATTTTAAATTCAAAATGAATATGAAATCATTTGTGTGCAAGGTCTTTTCTTATTGTCAGGGTAAATGCAAGGCTACCACTGGGCCTAAGGCACTGTGTGTGCAGCTGAGCCAGTAAAATATTTTAGCCTTACTTTTGAGTGAACTTGCTTTACACATATGCAGGGACACAGGGAACTTGTCACTGTGTGTGTAAGTGTGCTAGCCAGTGCAGACCCTCTGCTATTGTGTGGAACACAATGTTGTTTTCTTTCAGTGGACACTTAGGTTAACCACTTATGAAAATTGATTTCCCAGTTGTGATTATTCTTAAGCAATTTGCAGAAAAGGGTTAAGCAATGAAAATGTCAGTACTTGTATTAATGTTTGTTGTGTTTTAACCTTGAATGTTCAGAAAGGAAAAAAAAGTCTTAAACCACCTACATGTTTTATCACTACTGGTGTGACTTTGTCAATCATGAAAATACATTTTATGTGTCAAGGCAAAGATGGATGAAAATTATGCTGCGGACTGTTAAGGGGGCATTGCTGTATAGGGTGTTTTTACTTTGTTGAAATTATGCTTTGTTTCCTCACAGTTTGATTGTTGCCGAGTTACCAGAATAATCAGTGGCAAAGACCATCCACGATTTCCACAGTTTGCCAAGAGATGAACGACATTTAACATTGAATTTCAAATATTTATCATGAGCTGCTTTCTAGAGATGCACTGGAACCCTGCACTAATCCAGGCTTTATAAAGAGATGCTGTATGTGACAATGTAAATGTCTGGAGCAGTTAGTTCATACATTAAAGAGAGTACAGCTGGTAATTGTCTGGTGGGCTTCTCAGTGTGTGAGTGGGTGTATTGACAATGTTTCTATCATGTGACAGCCACTGCTTCTGTGTGCTGTAAACAAAATAGTAAGATTTCCAAATCGTCATTTCATGTCATGTTGTAGATCCTGCACACACTACCTAGATCGCCAAAACAATGTAGAGTATTTTCCCTTCATCTTGTGGGGAAATCTAAAGCTTGACAGTCCTGCTGTGCTGAGATGCCCAAGCCAGAAGTGAACAATCACTATTTGGGGAACAGGTTTAGCAGATTGTCAAATATATAGTATAATGTACATGTTCTTTTTTTATTCTATTATTTCCCCCGGAACCACAGCTAGAATTAATACCATTAACAACAAACATATTTTTACAGGTGGTACCATTTACCAGAAGACACAGCACAAGCCATACACAGACACGCTGTGAGACACATTAAACAGTCTGCCTTAAATCAAGTCAATTTATTCTAATTTTAAAGCCATTGCTAATAGGATTTAATAAGCAAAGGTAAAACTGACTTTCAGTATCATCTCTAAAGTAATTGGGGAAAAAACATTCTTGTACCAAAGATGTACAAGTAAAGAATATGTTATGTAATTAATGGAGCATTTAGCTTGAGAAAACAAGTAATTACTGTAGCTTGTTCATGCTGTTCATTATGACATCCTGTGTCATAGCTGTCAGTAATATTGACATCAGACAGCTGCCTGGATCCTACAACACGCAGAGAGGAATGCCACATCAACACTATGGAGATACCCTTTAGACTCTAGCCCCTGTTTGGTTTATATTAGGTGCAGTGCAGCATGTGAGAAGCTGCTCTGCTGGATTGGCTTGACTGCCTTCAGCCGTGCAGGAAAAAAGAATCAGCTCTTTGGCAAGTCTCCAAGCAAAAAAAAGTGAAATTGATAAGGAATAAATAGCCTAAAGGAAGAATAGCCTTTTGGTGCCTGTACTCAGCGAACTTCAGTACAGTATGTCAACAGAACAAATGCACAGACATGAATTACATTAGTTACCGATGAAGACATTTTGATTTCTATCTGCAGTCTTACAGTTAAGTGAAATGATTCTTGTTCAGTGTCATGCTTGAGTGTATGTTGAAAGATTATGCCAGTATCACCTACATTTTTTTTATATACAAGATAGAACAACAAAACAAAATCGAATCACCCTGTGGACATTGATGCAGTTTTAGAAGACATTTCGGCCAGCCTGAGGTATAATTCAAAGAAATGAGATGACACACCCAGACTTTGTACTAGGAGTCTTGCAGGAAAGAGTCTGGGTAACTTGTGGACCATCTGACTCACACATGTTCTAAATCTGTGAAGTCGTTTAACCAACACTCACCCAAACGCACGTTACCGAATTACTCTATTTACAGAGTATAACGTTACACCCAGCTGTGTAAGAGGAAGGAAACACATTTTATCAGTGGCATCGATCACAGGATCAGTGCCATCATGTTCAATTTAATCCTTCCAAAAACATTGAAGTTTAATAGTTTATATAACCACAGGATTGCTGTAGGAGTGAATTATGAAAGGCATCACCTCAAATATGAAATGAACCATCATCTAGCCTTCCTTTTTGCTAACGTGTGTGCTAACTAAAAGGAACTAGTCCTTTTAGTTAGCACACAAATATCATGAATTTTTCCTTACAAATAAACGGTCAAATATTTCTTCTTATGCCAAAATGGCAGTGGCTTCATTCTTTGAGTTGGTTTTCATTCAAAGAAAGACATCTAAAATTAGTTATATGGTTTTTACAGTGTTTTGTAGTTTGGAGAAGTAAAGTAGCCTATTAGTAACATATACCATTACCAAGATATCAAGACTAAAATCTAAAGTGCCAGCAGTCCATTATATGTACAGTTTACTCAGTTCATGAAAGCTTATGTATTTCTTTGTTAACATCTATGAGCAGGGACCTCTTTCCTGGAATAAAGCCCTTCAGCAAATAGAAAATGAAGCTCTGCCTTAATGGAAGCAACATAGTGTGTTGTTTTGAATAGATCACACAATCTCAGTAGTTTGAATTTGCAGTATCCCAGACAAACCAGACTGTTATATGTTACGGCCCCAGATGAAGATAAAGTGAAATGGAATGATTTTCTTGAGGTGCTGTCCTCAAGACAAAGGATTTTTTTTTTACAATAGACAGTGCAGTCATTACAAAACAATGGTACATGGCAGGAATGGTACAAAACAGTTTAAGAAGGTACCTGATTTGCATACAAGCTTTGCCTTGTCCTTCAGTAAATTCAGTCAAATTAATAAAAATAGAAAGTTAAGTAGTACTTTTCTATATTAACAGTTTCAACTAACTTTTGACTTTATATTTTTGTGAGGCAAAAATAAGAACACAAAAAAATTATCATCTGGTCAAACCCATGGTGAAACAAATACACAATGGATATGCAACTTTAGTAAACGATAATGAAATACACATTATTTTCCTCCTGGAAGTAGATGTTTAATGTATTTTGACCAGCCTGTGTAAAAAAAAGTGAAAATGTTTTCAGCAAATTCTAAATGAATCATGTATCTTTCAGTCTGCTTAATGGAAAATGTATTAAGTCTTATGCATATATAATGATCAGGTATTTGATTTATTATATTATATATATAACACTGACCACTGAATCGCAGTCAATTTATTTCATTAATTATTAATTAATTTTATTTAGCAGTAAACAAATCATTATGCTGTTCTGTAAAACTGATGACTGTAACAACCACTATGGCTGTATACAAAACAGCTAAAAAGATTATACATATATCTAATGACTAACTTTATATCTATGTGCAGAGAACATGTTTAAATGGTTTACTTTTCATTTCACCATACAGGTGCACATTATTATACAATTGGTCTTTAATGAGCATGCCATGTTTGTAGAGATCTGTCTGAGCTGGTAGCTCGTCTTCATTCATTTTAGATGAAGTGCCTGCAGGGATGGCACATCAATATTCATGCACTGATGATTACAAGAAGCAGGCAGAGATATTACTGCACTATCATGTGAAAAGAAATGTCAAATGTAAACATGTGCAGTATGATAAATGATATTTAAATGACACACTATTAGATTAATGACCTAAATCCACCACAATGACCTCCAATAAAGGCACTTTTAATCATTACCCTACAAGACATTGTATAGCATTTTTTATAATGAATGCACGGGATGATTTACATGTTTATTATAAATTCCATTCGAGGCAAACATTTGTTTGTTACATTTAGGGAGGAAAAATAACTAAACTAATAACCAGCTTGCACACTGGTGGAGATGGATACCTTGTTACTGTTTCCTCAGTAGATTCTGAAAGCAGAAAAACTGTGGAGATACACCTGAAAATGTTAATGCAAGCAATGATTTCCACCTAGGATTTTCACTTTGTGCTTCATCCACGCAGTTCTTAGATGATGTGTGTGGATGTCTGATTCCCAAAGTAGCTGAGGTAGGTATTGATTTGCCGAGGATAAGAAGGATAAGAGTGTATCTGAGTGGGACTGTGGGGAGGGAATGAATACTCCTTGAGATGCTGGAGAGAATGTTAACACGACTCAACAAGTACCAGTTTTGCCATGAGGTAGAATACCAGTTTATGTTTAAAGACTTTTTATCTCTGCATTTAAAAAAAACAAAGAATTTTCTCATGGCACTAGGGAAGACCTGTCTTCACATAGTGGAGTGGAATATTTACATGTAGAAACTAAACCATTTAAAAAAGTTTTAGTTGCATGAAATAGAACGAGAAAATTGTGTTAAACTATATGAAAACCCATTTACAAAATCACGGTGGTCATTGATTGTTTCATTGTGTACTTATTTTTGCCTGTTATCACTTGTGGCAACAGCAACACAAACGTGTGTCATCTTGTCTTGCAGTGTACTCTATGATGACATCGGGGTAATGAGAGACCTGCCAACATGTCTTGCTAACTGGGACAATCAGATCTCATATTGTTAGGGTCTGATTCCCACCTAGCTGCTAAACAATCTGATAAATCTGATAGCTACAGAAAAACACTGATGAATAGCTTTTGTTTGCCAAATTAATAGAACAACACAGTCTTGGCAGTGTCATGATGACGAGCCTTCTCCGCTGACAAAAGACACAGAGTAAACATACTTATTATTCATCAGTAGCCTTCAACAGAATAAATGAAGGGGAAAAAGAACAAAATGTAGTCCTTGACATTATTTACATCTATTTAAATTAAGTAGAAAATATTTATTTCACCTTCTTCCACACTCTTCACTGTTTCATTTGAATCATGATTTCAGGCAGACTGTTTGAGGTGGTGCTAACTAAGGACACAGTTAATCAGTAGTGGCCAAATCTGATCACTATCAGTCATGAGGTGGTTTTTTTCCCTCTCTTTCTCATGTACAGTGCCAAAGATTTAGGTTTAGTTTGAGAAAGTGCTTTTTAATTCAATTAGTTCAACATCATTATATTTTTCACGCCTGCTCAATAAAACAGGCAGTTAACAAACTCATGAGAAAAATCATTGATTTCATTTTTTTTAACATTTGTTGCAGCCATCTGTTAGTAGATGGTTTTCCATTCAGAAAGAACGAGCGTCAAAAGTGTCTGTCAATCCAACCTAAACAGAGCCTGAATAATGAGGAGCAGGTTCTCTAATATTTATTGTCCTGTGTGTAATTTTCCTTGTAAATAGCTGTTGGTCTTGGAGGGAAAGACTAATTGGCTTTTGGAAATTAGATGGAGGAAACCATATGATTACCTGCGGAGTAACTGCAGGTGACTTCAGAAATTATTACACAAACTACTCTAGCTGTTTGTGTGCTATTACACACACATATACACAATATGTGATGCGTATGTGCATAAATCTAATAAGAGAAACAGTAAAGCTTTCAGCCTTTTAATTACTATTATTTTTAGATGTGGCACACCTCACAGAGCAAGCTTGAACTGTGACTCATTACCTCATGTTTGTCAGTCTTAAACCTGTAGAAATCCAAAACAAATGGAAGAACTCAAAGTATATTTAATAAAATATAATTTAATCAATAAAACCCTCTTTTACTTATCCATTTTAAAGTACATCTGATGCGAATGATTTAAGCTTCTAATAAAGTACTGCAGTAACTTCTTCAGGAAACTTGCTTTGGAACAATTGAAACAACAACCGCAAATATCAGAATTTATGAGTTGATTAGTTATTACTTGATCTTACAATAAGTTACATTACATATGACATATTGTGTATGATGCTTTCATTTTTAATTTTTTTTTTACTGAAAATTTGTTTTTGCTTACGTATCTGACACTATATTGAACCAGGACACAAATCAAGATTCGCATTTCAATACTTACACTTTCTCATTTCGGCAGAAATAACAAATATTGCCAGCATGCTTTATGCTTTATCAGTTTCAGTCAGTAGACAATACGTAATACTGTAAGTTGCAAGCTGGTATCTACAATGCAGTTGCTAGACTTTAAGTGTATTCTAGGTAGACATATTTTAACTACAGTGCTGTGAAAAAGTATTTGCCACCTTCCATATATTTATATATGGAAGGTTATTACTGCCAGACTTGTTGAGTCAAGAAATCACTTAAATAGAAGCTGTCTGACAAAGTGAAGCATGCTAAAAGATCTCAAAAAGCAACACATCATGCTGCAACCTATAGAACTTCAAAGCAGATGAGACTCCAGAGAATGAGAATGAGAGCCCTTATCCACAAATGGAGAAAATGGTGGTGAACCTTCCCAGGAGTGGTCGGCCAAGCAAAACAACTCGGGTAACACAACAACAACTCATATAAGAAAAACCCAGAACAACATCTAAAGGACTGCAGGCCACACTTGCCTCAGTTAATGGCAAAAATGGCATCCATGGTTCCAAGATGAAAGCAACTGCTGACCGAAAATAACACAAAGGCTCGTCTCACATTTGCCAAAAAACATGATTATCCCCAAGACGTCCAGCCAAATATTCTGTAGAGTGATTAGACAAAAGTAGAACTTTTTTGGAAGGTGTGCTTTCCATTACATCTGGCATAAAACTAACACAGCATTTCATAAAAAAAACATCATATCAACAGTCAAACATGGTGGTGCTAGTGTGCTGCTTTGCAGCGTCAGGGCCTGGACGACTTGCCATAACTGATGGAACCGCGATTTCTGCACTAAACCAAATCCTAAAGGAGAATATCCAGCCACCAGTTTGTGACATCAAGACTTTTTATTTTTCAAAAATGATGTAATCAGTCAGACAAATATAAAATAATTGTGTATTTTCTAAAATTGTAAAAAAGAAATAACATAAAAAAATAACAATTAAGGCACAAGCACAAATTTTCTAATCTCACTTTTTCACAACATAAAGCTTTTGAAACCAGTACCTACGTAAGGTATGCATGTTTGAACAGTGTAATCTACCCTATACCGTATATTCACTTGCCATCCAAATGCTACAGCAGGTTCGTTTTTGTAGTTTTTTTACGTTTTTGTATGCTGAGATGTTGTTTTGTTTCTTTAGCTGTTCTTTTGCACTGTGTGTAGCAAAAGATACTTTATATATGATGCCAAGTGTGCTTAATATCTGCCATTTTTTATGTATTTTCGCTCTCTGTCTGTGTGAAGAATATGTGCTGTTCTGCCACCACTCATAGCTACCTACCTCTGGTTATACAGGAGGACAGTTATCCAAAACACAACATCAAGTCCATTTCTGAATAAATAAAATAAATAAATAAATACATTTTGGTAAATAAATACATTTCTCTATAATGTGGCTGAAAAAACAATTCAGCAAGACAGAGTGGGCCAAAATTCCTCCAAAGCGATGTGAAAGACTCATTGCCACTTATCGCAAACACTTGATTGCAGTTGTTGGCACCGAGGGTGACACAACCAACTATTAGATTTGGGTGGCAATTGCTTTTACACACAGGACAAGGTCAGTTTGGACAGCTTTCTTCCCTAAATAAATGAAATTATTATTATTATTATTATTATTATTATTATTATTATTATTATTATTATTATTATTATTATCTAAAAACTGCATTTTGTACTTACTTGGATTATCTTTGTAAAATACTAAAATAATATGCAAAAACATCAAAAGGCAAATACTTTTTCACAACTCTGTACTAACGTAACTCCACTGCACTGAGCTGAGGACTTCTTTTCTACTGTTCTGCAGCTGCTACTTGTACTTTTCTTGCTGATAGATGGCACAAATTGGACTGGAACATATCCAAAACTACATGTCTGAAGCTGGTGCATTTTTCCATGACTGCAACATATTTCATTTTTGACAAAAGCAGCACAAGAAATAAATCCCAAAATTAGAGCCCTGTACTAAACATGTATGACAGTAACCATGATCCCATTTGGTTTAGCAAGCTTCTCACAGAAGTGTGCTCGTAGCTGCTCTGTGTGCATAACTGACACTTGTTGTGCTGCGATGCATTAATGTGCTGTGAGGAAAATCCACTTACTGTATCTATGATGAACCACAGCCTGTCTGATGTAAGAGGCTAGCCAATCTACATCCTTCTCCCTGATAACAACCATGTTTTATTATTGCTTGCTCTGAATTGGATGGATAATTTCACATTTTTTATGGCAGCCAGCATGCAAGGATCTACCACACAGGCATAGAGCAGAGTTTATTTGCATTCCTCCATCCCACTTAGGAAGGACCTATATTGCACAGAATTCTCTCAGGATCATTACCCAACTTATAACCTTGGCCACAAAATAGTGGATCAGGTGGATAAAGATTGCAGCCTCCATGATGTTGTTTATTTCTCCCAGAGTGCTGTGCACACACAGCATTTCTAAACTGGCAACAGTAAATGTTGTGACATGGATGATTTGTGCAAGCAAGGCAAAGTCATCCTCCATGGCAAAAAGGTCACTGAAGAGGAATTTTTCTTTAAGTTGGACCAAACCATAATGCAGTAAGACTAATTGGTGGATACTTCCACACTGTGCTTGTTGGCACCCATTCTACTTAACAGCGTGAGTCTGGATGTGCTGTGTCAAAAGAATGATTTAAGGGTCCTTATTTTTAAAAATACAGGCAGGTAGATAAATATCAGTCATTTTCCCCTTAGGACAATCATTCAGAGATTTTGTTAGTGTTTTATCAAGCTTTCAGTGAAAATGAAGTGCTACAGTTAGCCAAACACATGCATTAACTCAGCTCTTTTCTCTTTGTGGTGATAAAGAGTAACAGTTATCTTTGAAAGAAATGGGCTTCAAAGAACTGGAGCTCAGCCCAGATCTACCGATGCATGCTGGTCCATGGGCATGAATGCAGGTCTGAAGGTTAATTGCTACCAGATGTTCATCCTCACTAGTTTGTTAATCACGTGAAATTATCAGTCTCCTGTAGTGAACGGTCCGAGCCATAGTACACTCATATTTACAGAAACTTAAAGTAAGTACAGTACACAAAGAGGCCATTTTGTAGTCTCTCCCTTTGCACTTGCTTTCTACAGAACATAATAAAATGATCCAAAAATGAACTTCAATGTAACTTAATGTGGTGTTGAAGTATTTGGCATTTACCAAATGTCCTTAACCTATGCAAAACAGCTCCTTGGCACTCTTTTGATAAATCTTAGTAATGACATTCTGCTCTCTTTGCATGGCAACACAAACAATCATCATGAAGCTTCAGAATAAAAAAGCATTTGCCCAGGGGGAAAATACACCTGGGGAATGAAGATTAATTGTACCAGCCAGCCTCTGTCATTGTGAAGTGTGCTGTCATCACAGCAACGCTGGCAATGCTGTAATTTCTGACTAATTTTGGTTTAGAAAAATAACAAGGCAGTGTAGTTTGAATCTTTGAATTGTTGGAAGGCTGTTGCATGTGTGAAGACGAATGCACTACATGAGCCACATAATTTTAAAAATTATGTATTTGAAAAGCAGGAGATCCATGGACAATCAAAAACTTCAGCATCATCAGTAGTGTAAATACAGGACTTTATGACCTTGACATATGTTTTATCATGCTTGGTATTTTCTCTCAACCACATAAATGTGTGTGAAACTGGGAACATGTTAGTAAATGGCAATCAATGAAGTTTAATATACCAATTTTGAGCTTTTTAGGCACTTTACCTGTTTACTTTTTGTTTACTGGATTAGAAGTCACATTAAAAATCAGTGTCCTTGGCTACACTTATGATTTAGTCCATGTCTTGCAGTTTGCTCTTATAAATCTGATGATTCTCAGGCAACCTTAATCAATATGTAGTGATTAAATTTGCAATTTATTAGAGCTTTGGGGTAAAATTATTATAATCACGGTGCTTATCTGTATCAAATTTGAGTCCAATCAGGAATCTTTGAAGAGGCTTGTTATTTTAAATCCATCGTTTTCCATTTTATACTTCCGCTTCAAGAATGTGTGTTCGTGTTTGTGTTGTCTTTGTCGGTCTTCTGAGACCTCTTAGGGCAGCTCTGTAGCTCCACTAAATCCTGGAGGGACAGGGTATATTTTTCCTTAGTTAGGAACAGTGATAAACAGCATTTACTTTTTTTTCTTAAAAGTGGGAACAAAAGTTCACCATTCTCAGGGCTTTAGGCCACATGGCACTGAGGTCCATCCCATGGATTCTACACAAACACAGACTGAGAGCTTACATTATCGTGTGTGATGGCAGGGAGTTGCATCATTATCCCCCCAAAACAGATAAGTATATGAGCAAGATTAGTTCAACTTCTGCTATGCTTGTTTGTATGAGAATAAATTCAAAATGTTACCTTCATGACTTTAATATATAGCAGGTCATTAAGAAACCCTTAACATTTGCATTAAAAGAAAACTGATACAGTTTTAAATACTAAACCTAACCTCGGTGACTTGCAGTTGTCACCTGCCAAAACTACATAACAATGGCACTTCAAGTGAGCTGGAGAAATGGCTGCGTGCTATAAACAGGGATTTGGGGATTAACTCTCCTTTATGTGGGAAGATAAAAGACAGGATGGATTAGAAGAAAAATTATGTTGAGTTGTGCATGGACAAAGACCAATAAATAATCAATTATAATCCTCTAGTCTATAATCTAGATGACAAACACAATAACTGCACTTGGAGGTGGAGGGAAAAGAGGAAGGAAAATATTCTAAATATAAAACAAGTCATAGCTGTAGGACTACAGTGGCGCTTGCATGGTTTGTTTGTTTTATTAATTATTAAACCTTCAGTGAGGACACTTTTACTAAAAGGGACATTTTGAATCTTCTTTTAGAGGACATTTAAAGGTTTCTGCTTTGATCAATTTACTTCAGCTAGTAGACAGTGACCAAACAAAAGACTAGATAATTAAATGTTAAATATTTGGCATTTTCTTTGTGAAAGTGAGTGCTATCTCACAGTAATGTTTAATTTCATAAATGTGTCTTTCATGATGTTACGCCTTCTGTAAATCACTGCAGGAAGCACTGAATCTAAGGCACAAAATGTGATGTAGGAATTCAGTTTAGGGTTTGAGATAATACTGATTTATGTTGCTCTGTAAAGTATTGTGTTTCTCTTTTTTCACTATTTCAACTGATTAAAAGAAAGCTCCAAAAAAAGGGTGGGGATTTGTTATTATAAAATAAAAAAAGGTTTGTGTCAGATCATTAATTTACTCCCAGCTGGACATTTTTATTTTACAAAGTCAGTTAAAAGCTGGTTCTTAAATACATTTTCCATTTTAAAATTACCCCTAAACTGACTGTAATTCATTATTTTAGTTTAAGGCTTTAAGCTTATCAGTTTAACTAATTACTAATTTACATTGTTCAGATTATCAGATTATAGTTATTTATTTTTTATGATGTTGATTACATACCTCAGTGTTATGTGCCAGATGCACAGCACACACTAAGGCACATAGTCACACAGAAAGAAATACATTTATACTTAAACCACGAGAAGTAATCTATTGGAAGTGGGGTTTTGAGTTCTGAGTCCTCTTCACAGGATTTAAAGAAGCACGAAGGAGGCGGGAGATAACAGAGCAGTGAAAGTGGAAAGACAAATAAAGCAGAGGAGCATTAAATGTGTTTATTTTTTGTGTACGCGAACTGTAGTCATTATGAGCCATACATTCACATATAGTCTGAATAATAAGAAGGGACTGCAGACCAGTAAAGGAATGGAACCCTTAGAGTCCCACAGTGGGGAAATTCATTTTGGACAGGCTGCCCCTTTGAGGCGCCAAGGGTCAGGGGTTTTGGTGGTTTGTCCAGAGACACATCAGCATGTAGCACATGCTGCACGTGCTTCCCCCAAGAGCCGAGCTACGCTGGTTGTTGGGGAATTGAGCAATAAACTGGAACATGGGTGACATTTTATTGGGCAGCAACGTGAAACTGGTTTAACGAATAAATACCCTGGTCTGTTTATAAGTGATAACCTGGTCGATTCACAAAGAAGAAGTTAATAAAAACAGCAAAAGAACAAAACCAGGATATTATCTCATCTCATCATATTGCTCTACACTTTCCAGGGGTGAAGTACTGTACTCCTATCATGAAAGTGTGGCATTGATGAAAGAGATATTTTGTTCTTATCATCCAAGATTTATCCTGAGCTATTTGGCCAAGACAAAGCCAAGCTCATCCTCAGAATACCAAAGAGAAGGGTAAAACGAGGATAAATAACCAATTAGTGAGATGAAGAGAGACAGAGCTAAAGTCTCCAAAGACAGTTTACTAGAGCGTCGGTGGTTCCTCCTGTCTCCAAATTGGAAGTAATGTGAAAGAGATGGTCCAAGACATGTCCATAGATGTTGAGGCTATAGATCCCTGCTGGTACAAAACAATCCCTTGCTGAGGAAGATTAGATTTCTTTGGAGAATTGAATATCAGACTTGCTTCTTGTTTGCTTTTGTGTTTATCTTCCTGCCTCCTGGTTTCTCTTTGTGGTTCACAAGTTGACTCATATAAGATAATAATACCGTCTAGGGGAAAAAAGGTTTGGTTGTCATGAGATTTGAAGTACTGTACATCTGCGAAATAACACTAGAATCTGCATAGGAGCTGTTCTAATGAGGTTGAATTATGCTTCCAAATATTCCTTTGTCCTTAAATCTGTTTCTGTGCAACTAAATTCATCTTGAGGAAAACTGTGGTAGAATGTGTGCATGTGCGCGCAGCTTCATTGCAAATGCTTGCATATGTGTACTGTGAAATTAATAGCTGTGGGCTATGATCATCCACAGTCCAAAGAGACAAAAAAGAAAGTCATGAACATGGAGGAAGAAAAAAGAGGAAAAACCATCTTCAGTTGTGCTTTGACTTTTCTACCTCAAAGCCAGTGACCCCTGTCCAGTCGCCAAATGATGGGAAACGCTTCAGTCATAACGCCTCTCATTTGTAAGTCCTCATTATCCCTGATTCACTTTCCCTCACCCTGCAACCAGTGCCATTTTAGGCTGTATTGATAATGTCAGATTGCAGTCAGTGACAGTGATATTAAAACACAGTGTGTAAACTGCTCTTTAGTGACCTTTTATGTTGTCAGAGTGTTTGACATTTTGTTGCAATTAAACAGAGGTGGCTGACGAATGACAGCATTCACATGGCAAATGCAAATAAAGTGAAGACTGTGAATGTACTGTAAGTGACATGTATTGATATGATCCCCCTTCTATAAAGGGCAGAAATACCCTAAAGGGGCACATGTGGAAAATAGGAGGAAAATGTAGAAAAGGGGAGGAAGGGAATCATGATCATCATTGACATCAGTAGCACTGGGCGTGAAAGTGATGTGTTTGAGAATCGCTCAGGCGTCAGGACGTTCACCTCTAATGTCGTAGATGATTACACCCTAATCGAAGTAATCTAGTGCTGCTGCTAATCACAGCTAAAGAATCCACACTTTTATCACCTTGGACTGGATGTCATGTGGACTTGATGACCCTGGCACCCTTAAATCAAGTTGCACAAGTGAAAATGGCATGATACTACTGCCAAGCTCAAGGGCATTTCGCTCTCAGTCACACTGAGCCTTTTACACAGCCTCACTGGTAATTCAGATGAATATAATGTTAAATGAATGCTGCTGATATAAAAGATTTATGCAGTAGGCGGAAGTATAAATAGTCAAACTTCATCTGTAATTGAGACACTGGGTAAATTATCATAAATATAAGAAATGAACAGTGGATGCAACTAACAGCTATTTTCATTTATTATCACACTGCTGACTACTTTCTTGATTAGTTTTATTTTAACTATAAAATGTCAGAAAATAGTGAAAAATATCCATCGCAGTTTTATCTTAAAGTTCCTACTCCAACTAACCATTTATTGCAAAGCTGTGCCAGACAAAGAGCAAGTCTTCACAATTTAGAAGCTGGAATGAATGAATGTTTTGTAAAGAATTTGAAAAAGAAGGAAATAAAGGGTCCAACTAATTCTTTCCATTAGCAATGTATCATTTTGTCTGTATAATGTTGCATAATAGAAATACTTTTTTAGAATTTCAACGAATCCAAGGTAACATCTTTAAATTATAAAAACAGCTAGAAAACAAAGATATTCAGTTTTCTTTCATATAAGATAAAGAAAAGTATTATTTTTTATAATATAATATCATTTTTATAATATTTTTGCTTAAAAACCTCAAATAATGAATAGATT
>OMLM01014510.1:0-14722 GCA_900302695.1 Helostoma temminkii
CCAGCATTACACATTATGGTAACAAAGGTTCACAGTTTGGACTGAACAATGAGGTCAATCAGTTTTCATCAGAGTTTAATAAACACAGTTATTCTGGAACGTGGCTCAGACAGACCGTCAGAGAGACAAAGCAATCAGACTTGTAATTCAAAATATTTTCCCCTGTGTTTTGTTGTCAGACACATAGATGTGCATAACTCTAACTCTGTGACTGCTCCTGAGCTGCGAGTATGCTGATCCATTTTATATTCTATCCAATAGCCGTGTGTGTGCGTAAGTGCAATTTCCACAGAGAAGTGCGTAACTGTGTGTCAGTGACTCATCACTGTATTAGCACAACAACTGTGGGGGTGTCAACCTCACAGTGATGTCAGTGTTGCCATGGAGACAGTTGGGGAGCAGAGGAGGGGCTTAGATAAAGATGAGCAAGGGGAGAGGGGCGGGTGACGGAGAGCGATAGACACATGGGCCGGAGAGAGGAAAAATCCTTGAACCGTGTTTGTATATTTTTGTACACAGTCTAGAGGCATACTGTATAGTGTGTGTGTGTGTGTTGTATTGCGTTATGAGTTATGATGCATTTAAGATGATGTCGGGAAGATCAAAAAAATAATCAAGAAAGTATTCTGTCATGAAAGTTTAATATTCAAGTTCAGAAGAGAGAGTACATTTGGCTTGTGTATATTTTTCTCTGTGTGTGTGTGTCCTTACCATCAGAGCAGAACTGATCCCTTGTGCACAGTTTTCTCTCAAACAGGCAACCTGTGATAAAAAGAAAAAGGGATTGTTTAAAGGTAGTCAGACTAAAATCTTTCATAGCAATTTCCATGGCAACATCCTGGTTTAACTCACATTTGTAGGGATGAAATTTGAACATAACAAAGTGATATTAACTGTGTGTACTTCAACCAGCGCGGTACACACACCCCATCAACAACCAAGCACTCACAACCTTCTGTCTGTCAAACTATTGTCAAAGCCCACATAGAATTCACTTTTAAAGGACCCTTCACTATAATTGGTATTCATAACATAAACACAGAACTGAAAACATTGCAGTGCAAACATGTCTTCTTTTCTTTTGGAGCATTATCCTGAATAGAGTCTAAAACACAACCAAGTGAGCTTAACCATGGATTAGGCCCAGTTTATTGCGAGTGCAATATACACTGAATGTTATCAGAATGTAAAATATTGATTTTACATTGACATGGGGAGCAGTGTTGTCTGCTGTGATATTTTAACTTCATTTACGTTTAATTTTGATCTGCTCCACTGTTTCTTATATTAGGTTGGTGGGTAAGACCTTGGAGGTTATGGCAATGTGGGAAGTAGCAGGTGGTTGGAGACAGATATGAATGTAATGCAGTAGAATATGCTTGGCTGTGTGTTTTTCCTCTCTCACATTCAATCTTGACACAGGACAAATGTGGTTTAAAGGTGTGAAACGTATCTGAGTGTTTGTGAGGTAAAATAAACAGGGTATGATACCTAGATAGATAACAAGTGTTAGAAAGATTTTTACTGCCTTTCTCTACCACACACGCACACATACACACACATACAGGTCAAAATCTTACACAAAACATAACTACCTTCTTAAAATCATTTTCTATATTAAACCAGTATTAGCATCATCTCGAGTCCTGCTCTGTCTGATCTGTGGAGGTTTAAATGAACCTATGAAGCTAATATCATAATTTAATAAATGTAGGACACAGAGCCTTGCAGACAGTCTGACCTGAACACCACCACACAGTTTAAAAGAGATCGTTCATATACGCTTGTGCTCGTGACCAAACATTGATTGTCCAGGAACCTCTGGTTATGATGAGCCTATAAACAACATGGACATTCAACAAAGGTCTAAATCACAAAATCATAACAAATTTACTTCATTTTTGTTTATTTCTGTTATATTTCACATTAATCATACCCATGTGTGATGAGCTATGGGAATTTATGAAAGGGACACATTTTTAGTAAGATTTGCTGTCAAAGCTGCCAAATAGCAAGTGCAATAGGTCCAGGTGTATCAGAGATGGTATGATATGGTATAGGGTATAATAACACGGAGGGACCACTGAGTAACTACATAATCTACTGAGCAAATTTAGCGCAAATCACTTTTTATTATTTTATAGTGTTCGTCATAGCAACTGGACATCTGTCCCCTATAGGGAAGTGACTGGCTGCACCTGACCAACACACCGTGTGTGTGTGTGTGTGTGTGAGGATGGTCTGCTGAACATATGGATGTATGCCTTATCAAATGAACAGATGGATGGATACATATGTGAAACAACAGAGATGGAAAGCAAATAGGCATTAATGACTGAATGAACAAAGAGAAGTAACAATGGGTACTGGTTTCTCTCCATGGTGCTGAAATGTCAGTCCTTGCAGGTTATTAGGTTATTTGTAGGATTATTTCAACGACGTCTGTTAAAACAAAAATCAGAACCGAGGGAGAGAGAATAACATGTGGCCTTTCTTAATCTCAGACTTAATTTCATATTGATTTCAGTGCCTACAACACAAATCTCCACCCACACGCCAGGCGAGTTTTCTGTAAAAATATAAAGCATAATAATCCACTTGTTGCATCTTTATATAAAGACCAAATGATGACATCTCATGTGTCACTCTCCTCTTAGTTAATGTGACTTACTTGAATATATCACATGCAACCTACAGGTGTGTTAGAAATCACAACTGTTTAGGATCATAACTCATTCAGCCAAACGTTATTTAAAACATAAAATGATAATGATTCTTTTTCCACCTCTATTGGGAAAACAGTACATCTGGACTTTATTTATTCCCAACAGCTGGATTTGGAAGGTGGAGTTTCGGAGAGACAGACACAAAACTCTCACTAGACTCAGTTTCCGTATTACTCTTTGCATCCTATATCTCTCCTCTGTTTAATCTCATCATAATGTCGTCCTCTACATCTACCCACATACTGAATCTCAGTGACATTTTTTCCAAACGCTTAATTCAGGAGGATAACGCGAGTGCATCCCACTAGACTGAGATAAATAGTAAGAGTAGTGGGAATAAAAGCAGATAAAGTCGCCGACCTGAGGATGGGATCACCATCACACCACAAGTCCTTAGCCCCTTAAACACAGCATGCATCTGTGGAAACATCGCATGAATATAAAAGTGATATCTAATAAGAGCCGTGCAGTCATCAGTCATCTCACCGTATTTGTCTGAGAGTCCTGGCTGGCACAGCACGGTTAAAAGAAGCAGGGCTCGCCATGGCTTAAGGTGTTGCATGATCCTCTGAAACCACACAGCAGCTGAGGAGATGCAGAGAGAAAGATGCGGAGTCCCCTTGCTCTGGTGCCTTCCCCTCCTTTAGATCCCCATAATGTTCAAAGTGTCGACAGCCAGTGTCCACAGCTCACACAGAACCCAAACCACTTATGACGGAAATTATAAATAAATAGCTGAAAAAGTAATTCCTCGCGGGGAAAAAAGGCGGGGCGTGGGGATGAGGAGGGAGAGGAGGAGGAGGAGGAGGAGGAAGAAGGAGGGACTGGCTGTTAACGACCGACGTGGTATGGACTCACGACAGCACAACTGCGGATGTGTCGAACAATGTGAAGGAACAGGGAGCGATGTGAGTGAAAAATACAAAATAATAATAATAATAATAAAATCTTCAGCTGCGTCACCATGAAAACAGACACAGAGAGATGAGCGAAAGCATTATGTTTTATATTTCACACCCATTCATAAACACCATGCATTCATTACTGATACACGTTTATTTAAAACATGGAAGTGCAGCGTATCTATCCTATAAAACAGCAGGTGCGCGTATCAGTTCGAGGATGACCTGATAAGTGAACGCTGGTGGTTCGGGAGCTTAATATCACTTTTTCACCTCGGACTGATTATGTTGCTCTGAAATGAACGTCGATAGGCTTGGTGACGTGATGAAAATGTGCTATTTAATCTAATATTATTGTAAACTTCAGCTGTGTTTTTTTCTCATATGGTAAATAAAAGGAAGGAAAGAAGGAATGAAGTAAGGAAGGACGCAGGGGATGACGAGTCAAGCCTTACGTCAACGAACCATGTTTGTTGTCGGGTCTGTTAACTTCACTTCAGCTCAGGTAAAACCACAGTGGACAGAAATCCAACACTTGTATCAGGGCAGCGTTACCAATATACAGTATCTTCTTATGTACTAGACATTCCCAATGTTTAGGGTGTTAGTTTGTGTGAACACTAATGTTTTTTCCTAAGAAATAATTGCTGTTCTCACTGTAGGTAGAAGCCATGGACACTCCTGCAGAGAAGTGGAATCAGTAGCTCATGTCATTTAGTTGTCCTCTTGCTCCCCCTTGTGTTCTTCCGCACATGCATTAATTTGAAGGCATTTGTCGTTCAAATATTAAACTTGCGTGAAGTACCAGAAATACTGTGTAGACACCGGAAATGCTGTAAATGGCAACTGATCTAGCACATAAAAATTATAATATATGAATATCAGAAGTTTGTTTTGAATTTAACTTGAATACAGAAATGTATTTCTATTACTATTTCTACTTTTGCATCAGAACATTTTAATTTCTGCAGACTTTAAAACCAAATTAAACAACCAAACAACTGGCCAGTGGAAGAGTTCTTGGCTTTGCCTCGCTGTCCATACAGTGATCCCTACAACCAGCAGGCAGTGACTGCGTGATCATGTCATGGCATTGCTTACGCTGCTGAGAGTTTACTCGTGGAGCTACTGAATGTTAGGTTTTCCAGGGTCCTCTCTTTTTACTGCTAGAAATCTGGAACGACTGTGATAAAACAGGAAGAGGCCTTTCAATCTAGCGTGACTCATGAAACACATGATCGGATTTGTTGTGTGCTGCTCTCTATTTCAAGCACATTGAGCTGCTGCTGGCTTTCGATATGATATCTCTTCTAGGATAGACCTAAAATAGATCTGGAGCAAGTATGTGTGTAAAAAAAAAGTCTATAGAAGTGTGCTGGTATCCATTTTACACACTGGCACAGTTTTACACAATTCCTGCACGCACACACACACAGCCCATCTAGTTTTCTAGATTCTTTCTCTGTCCTTTATTCTCATCCTTTCATCCTTTGCAGCAGCTCAACCCACTGGCATGTGTGTATACATGTTTGGTTGGTTGCTGAGCAACATGCAGCTATGTTTATGAAGGATTACATTGGCTGAAAAACTATCACCTACAAACATAGATTAGGTCATATTGAAACATCTTCACTTTTGCCCTCCTTTACCCTGCTTTCTCTCACTATCACTGCTGCACTACCACTATTATCATGTATCATTTATTACATTTCATTACAGCAAGTCTGTGACTGTTTATTTAGCTGGACAGAAATGTAGGTATTCTTTCCTGTGTACTGAAAAACAGATGCCAATAATTCATTTCCTCCGGTAGTTAAAATAGCATTCCTAATAACAACAATTTCCCATCATGTCATCCACACTGCTTAGCTCCTGACTGGCCAAGAATTCCTAAGGCCAGAAGCCTGAAACCCTACCCCAAATACCCCACCCTTGCAACATGGTGAATGATTTAAATAAAGATCATACTATAGTTGAAGCAGTTTTTAGAAAAATAATGATACAATTAATGTATGCTGGGGATTTAATATTTGTGGGGGAAGAAAACAGATATGTATTTCCAGACTAAATCCTGACTGACTAGCCATGAACATATTGTGAGAACTAGTAGGCTTTAAAAAGGCTTTACAATCAAATTAATATGTGAAAATATTCCAACTAAGTCTGATTTTTTTAAAAAGTTCAATCAAACACATCTGAGGTGCATGATATAATTATGATGATTGGCAGTATTATCATAATGCAATGCAATGAATTGCTGATATTTTTACAACATTGCATCTTATTCTGAATTATGACAAGACAAAAGTTGCGTTTGTCTGCAATGCACTGTTGATATTCTGAGGCTTGTTGCTAGCATGTGTCCATGTGATAACTGGTCACAGTCATGATGGGATCTGGAAGCTAATTTAAGCATGCCTTTTTTCTTGCTATGAGTCAGTAATTGCTTCTGTGTCTGGGGTTGTTGGGCAATTGGTAGGTAGCTCATTTTCTGTCCTGTGCTGATGATGTAGTCTTCAGCAGGGAAACTCCAGGATGACTGGTCTAGTCATATCAGCAGATAACACTGTCAAGTTACAATGCATCAGATCATTTACAGTGAAGATTCCCTTCATGATTTCTGGTACACGAATGCAGTGGTATGGGAAATTGTATAGATTCTAAAATTCATATTTTACTTGAAACTTTTAATAGTATAGTGATTGTGGCAGCATCTCACTGTTTAAAGTCCAAACATGAAGAATAGTAAAATAATAAACGGAAGCACTCATATTTACTAATATCAACAGAATATGTTGTTGTAGAATATGTTGTGACTGTGTTTTAGAAAGTATCTCTACCCAGGTCTATTTGTGGGTCCTTCTTTGACTATGAGTCCTTGGCATTGGAACAAACAAAGTCATAGTCTTGGAAGGTGGCCTGCTTATATCTAGCAACAAATCAACTATGCATCATCAAAAAGGTTTAAAATTACAAATAAACTAAATTTAATTCTTATATAAATATTATATAATGTCTTTTATAGGAATATCTTTCAGTGAAAATAAATTCTACGTCAGTAACCAAGTTTTAACATCATTATAAGTGTATTCAACTTAGAAACACAGAAGTTTCACCTGCTGGCTAAAAAAGCTCAATTTCACTGAGCTTAGTAAAGTTAAACTAGTTGAGTTATGTTGACTGAAGATATTAAGGTAATGTGTTGTGTGAAGATTTACAGGTGTGTATCGATGTAGTAAAAACAACTACTTTATAATAATAATAATAATAATAAAAGCAATTTGTTTGCATGGCGTACATCAAAGTAAATCAAAGTAAATCAAAACTGATTTTCGTTTGATATTTGATATTAGAGTTGGATTGTCAGTGGTTATATTTTTCCTGGGGCATATCAGTAAAAGCAACATATATATTTTTTTACTTTTATTAAGGGTGTCTGGCTCCCTCTTCACTCCCATGATCCTTTGGGAGAGTGGCTGAACAACAGAGTTCATACTGGAATGCTAAAAATAGAGCCAGCGGACAGCTGACACACAGATCTGTAAAATACATGCCCGGCCAGACATGATGACCCCTCCAACTTCAGCATGTACACGGACACTTAAAGTCAGTAAGAAATGTTACATGATCCTAGATAATTATGCTGTACTATTACACACATTTATTTAGATAATCATAGATAACCAGTTGTTTAGACAATAGGAGACTGGAGAAGCAAGGGTATGTAGTTGTTGGTTGTGTCACTGTTGGTTTTATGGGGCACATATAGAAGCTAGACGTCATTGACACCCCTCTCTCCTATTTTCTTACAGCTGTTAGCATGGGACAACTTCCACAGGTGATCATGAAATCGTGAAATGCACCCCCTTTAACCAGGTAATAATCAGTTAGAGTAATTGCAAAAACCCATGTAGGAATTTGGATTCATGGTATGTTCAGCTCTTAGTGAAACATTTAGCATTGTACTGAAATAGAATCATCATCATTGCCATCGTGCTTATCATGATCGTTACCAACAACACATTTACACATAGTAGGTCCGATGACACGAAGCAGGAGAGAGATGCTTCATGAGTCCGCGCTTGCTTTCCGCTCCAGCTCTGGGTGTGGCATAAACCAACTGGATTCTGTCTGACTCATACACACACCCCAACTAACTTCAAGTGCTAAACTGCTAATGGCATTATACTGTTCTGTAGTTTTAATAATAACATGATTGCCTACTTACAACAACCATGACCCATTGTTAATATAGAATCAAATATGTATTAAGAATGGGTTGCTATTCTGTGAAGCTTTTTAGCCTCTTTTAGCGAATTGTTTTAGTTTCATGGCCTTTTCTATTAGGATTCACATGAGCTGCTTAGCACTGTTTTCATCTCTAGGAAGCTCAAATTAATTCCCTAAATTAATTACTAATTATAAGCTGATCATCCTGGATGTAATTTTAACATTAGTCAAACAATGCATTGTACTTAAGAGTGCCCTGGCTGTGTGAGACCTGAATTATTGTCTCCATCTGAGAGGTGAGACCCTGTGTGTCAGTCAACATGCTAAATCAAATGTTCAAATGCTTCATTTACCCTGATGGTACATGCCTAATGTACAGAGATTGCTACACTCTGTCATGGTGCGAGTAAGTGCAATGCAGAGCCCTTACAACAAAGTGGAGTGTGTGTGACCTTCCTGGCAGCCACTCTATCAGTCAAACTGTGCAGCTGCTTATGTAACCAAGGTTAAATACAAAACTCTATTGTAACTCTAGAGCTACTGGCAGAGCAGTAAATGTTGTATAATTTGAGGTTTGTGGTATCAGGACTTTGTTAAATACGTTAATTGAATATTTTTGAAATAGATTAGGTAAATAAACTTTAATCTTGGAATTGACATGGTCATGTCACTAAAAGTGAGACTAATGCAAAGAATGACAGGCTGACTCACTCAATCATACATCCATCCAAGAACACACACACACAGGCAAGGCCACCACCCTTTCCATCAGTTGAAACCAGACCCCTTCAACAGCTGAAACGTGGGCTAGCAACAGGCACAACAAGGGGGGAGAGGACTGAGAAAAGAAATGCGGTTGCAGAAAATGTGGCTGGTGAGGGGGAGGAGA
Organism: Helostoma temminkii; assembly: GCA_900302695.1. Classification (NCBI taxonomy): domain Eukaryota; kingdom Metazoa; phylum Chordata; class Actinopteri; order Anabantiformes; family Helostomatidae; genus Helostoma; species Helostoma temminkii. The sequence goes on from OMLM01014510.1 coordinate 8,748, forward strand.
TGTAGTGGAAAGGCTTGGAGAATAATGGCAAGACTGTAAAAAACTACCATCTAAGTAATATTACTTTTTGTAAAACATACCACATGTCATGGCTAGATACTTAACGTTGCTGATCCAATTAAATTCCAGTTACATTTGTCAAGTCAACAAAAAGAGGTTTAATTAACTTTAGATTTCACAGATGAAATGATGCTAGCCTCACCAGAAATCACCTTTAAAGTGATCCAAATATTGTATTTACGATTGCAGCAATAAACACAGGTTTTTTAGATTGTTCACCTAGATTCTTACATGGCACCATTAATGCTCACACAAAGTTTTAAGATGATTCAATAAAGGTAACCTGGGGTAGGATTTGAAACACCCATGAGACAATTTGCCAAAAGGTGTCTAAGTAAACTTTAGCGTGTAAAAATGGAGTTTATGCACAGTGGAGGGGTCGAGCATGAAGTAGTGGGAGTACAGACTGACAGAAGGGGACAGAGAGGAGGGGTTCGGGTAGGAGTGGGTGTGGTAACTCTACAAATAGCCAGGGCCTGGCATTTCTTCATTTAGTTTCTTTCCCAGTTGCCCAGTTGGACAGTTGGGTCTCAGCACATTGAGCAGCACCATCAAAACCACAAGCTGACCAAAGCATCAACCAGCCATGAGCAAGTCCTACGCCTCCTCGGCCCAGTCTTCCTCCTCGTACCGCCGTGTCTTTGGCTCTGGTGTTGGTTCATCACCAATGTCTTCCCTCTTTTCCTCTGCAGGAGGAGGCCGCAGCTCATCTTCAAGCCACATGTCTACCAGAGTCTATGAGGTCAAGAAGACTGGTGTTCCCTCCTTTTCGAGCTACGGTTTGTCTGGAGGCGCTGGGTATGGTTCCTCTTCGGCTGTGCGCAGCTATGCTGGCGAGAAACTCGACTTCAACCTGGCAGATGCCATGAACCAAGATTTCCTCAACACAAGGACCAATGAGAAGGCCGAGCTTCAGCACCTCAATGACCGCTTTGCCAGCTACATCGAGAAAGTGCGTTTCCTGGAGCAGCAGAATGCGGCGCTGACAGTGGAGATTGAAAAGCTGAGGGGTCGTGAGGGGCCTGGGCGTGTGGCTGAGTTGTATGAGGAGGAAATGAGAGAACTGAGGAGGCAGATAGAGGCACTGTCCAACCAGCGTGCCCGAGTAGAGGTTGAGAGAGACAACCTGGCTGATGACCTGCAGAAACTCAAACTGAGGTAAGCTGGGATAGTTTCTGCAGGATCAGTATGTGAATGAATGGCTGAACAATGAAAGCGGGTGGAATATATTCGTTTTTGAATGCTTTAATTTAGATAGGGAACTTCCTTTATTCTGCCTTTTATCTTGTGATCCTTTAAAGCAAAAAAAATTCTACTTGCTTCCTGTAATACATTTATGAGTTTTGAACAGTTTAGCCAAGATTGTTTCATCTTAATAAATTTAAGAAGCATGGACAGGTACAACTGTGGTCAGGGAAGCTTAAAAGGACTGGCATTTGGCTTCCAGTTGCTTCTCTTTTTGAGAAAAGGGAAATAAAGTTTAAAAAAATGATATTGCAGGATCATAGGAATAACGTTGAGACAGACAGATCAAGATTCAGCCAGACAGAAAGAGAAGTAGAAAGATGAACACATAAAGACGGAAAGACTGTCCTGATGATCTGTTTGTAGATACAAGGTCAGCTCCATGAATTTAGAATTTCTGTCATTACAACAGCGAGAAGCATCTCCTAAATTTAAGTGTCCACAGGGTAAACACACTCACAGAATTTCCAATTAACATACAACACACACAATCACTGTTTACTGTCTCCTTATCAGCCCTTTTAACATTGTTGCCTGTAGCACTGAGTGAAGCTTGCCAAGCACCACACTCACACACACACACTCAGAATGAGAAGATATGCCCCTTCAACTAAATCGTATGCAATGATAGGAAAATTATCTTGGCAAGAGCTTTTCTTGTATTGCAGTATACTTTGGTGAACTCTCAGAAAGTGAAAAATGAAATATATTTGCTAGATACACATCTGTAGTGACATTGTGTAGAGACCCCATGCAGTAAACTCAGTAAAATTACTATTCACCAGTATATTCTGCTTTTCACTGAAGGATATACCACATTTGTGAAGGTGTCAGTATGCTGTGTATACATTCCTTACATGTACATTGTGCATTCTTCCATATTTCCCAGTCATTCGGGTTGCATAGTGAAATGCTATTTCAGGAAACAGCACCAGCCAAGGGTAGACCTTCGTTCATTTCTCACTGTTACCCATCTGACTTTGACAGTATGACAGCAGCTGCAACACAGCTCTAGGGCTCAAAGAACAAGTGCATACATGTGTGCGTGGGTGTGAATGCAAAGAAAAGTTAGACTACGATGTGTGATTGTCTAGTCAGTTCTATTTATGTAAATTTACTAGCTGCCAAAAAGAGCAGAGAGCAGAAGCCTGGGAAGATAACAGGTGCTAACTAGTATATATATCTCAGTAGTAATGGGTCCCTGGGGAAAAAGCCCTTCTCTCAAACACAGTTGTGTTTTAACTTTTCTCTTTTTTTCTGCTCTTTCCCTCCCTACCTGCTTTTATTGCTCTCTCCAGACTGCAGGAGGAGATTCACCAGAAGGAGGAGGCTGAGAACAATCTGTCTGCTTTCAGAGCTGTAAGTCTTCTATCTCCATATCTCATTTATATCACACTCTTTAGTCATCTTCTCCTCAAAGTGTAGCGAAAAGTGAAAATTTTTTTTCAGTGTCAATGCCATTTGGCTGCACATATGCTAGACCATTTTTCCTTTTTGTTTGTTGTCAAGCATTTCTCATCCCTCTCTAAATTTATTTTGTTGCTGCTCCTATTTACCAGGATGTTGACAATGCCACTCTGGCCAGGCTGGATCTGGAGAGACGAATTGAGACTCTGCAAGAGGAGATTGCTTTCCTCAAGAAGATCCACGAAGAGGTTGGTTGATCTGGCTTAAAATATTGTCCCTCTGGTTGTCTGCACTGGCTGTGTTATATGGCAGTCTTAAGGTCCCTTCCTGTCATTTTGTCTTCCCTGCCTCAACTTTGACCTCTCAGAAATGCTGAACTGCTGATTGGCTGAAGAGAGCATGTCAGCTGTTATGTGTCTGTGTGTGTGTGGCTGCATTTGTGTGTGGGCTTCTGAACAGATGCACATCTATTTATACCTTTTGGTTAAACCAGAAGATAGATTAATAGGACTAAACCTTGCCAGTTTGAAACTTGTATTTATAAAGTGCTACATCAGCCCAGTACTATTTTGGATTTCTAATAATATGTAATAAAATTGCCTCAGTAAACCACTGGGAAAATGTGAACTTTGATATTTTGTAGTTTTTGTTTCTATATTTCCATATTTGTAATTGATATTCATATATGATTTAGGATAAGTCACAAAGATTTTACTATTTTGTGTTTCACAATGTTTTGACATTATTAATGTGGCCAAAATTAGAACTTTGCTCACTGATTCTTCTCATTAAATTCCCACTAAATCACTTATGTGCCTCTTTCTGAACCTACTTGTCATATTTTTGTATCTTTTTAAACATAATTAACTATTTATTCTTTTGTCACTGTGCAGGAGATACGTGAGCTGCAGAGCCAGATGCAGGACACTCAGATCCAGATCCAGATGGACATGTCCAAACCCGATCTCACTGCTGCCCTGAGGGACATCCGCATGCAGTATGAAGCCATCGCTGCCAAGAACATCGCAGAGGCAGAAGACTGGTACAAGTCCAAGGTGATGCACCTACACTGGCACAGCACACTCACACAGATATACAGGACCACTGGGGTTTGAAAACACACACACCCACAAACACATTGTCTCTTGCAGCTGTTACGCTGTTAACACCAGCACAACTCCTCTCTCCTCAGGTGTCTGATCTGAACCAGGCTGTGACTAAGAACAATGATGCACTGCGTCAGGCCAAACAGGAAAGCATGGAGTACAGACACCAGATCCAGTCCTACACCTGCGAGATCGACTCACTCAAGGGCACCGTTAGTATTGGCTCTACCCTGTCATAATATGCAAATATAGTTAACAATTGGGTTTTTTCTTGTTTCTGGTTTACACTATGGTTGTCCTTTCTTGGTTACTTAACAAGAATACTTTTAGATTCATCTGCTTCACTTGTAGCTTCGTGTCTGTTTTCCCTTGTAGAATGAATCTCTGCTGCGCCAGATGAGAGACATGGAGGATCGCATGGCCCGCGAGGCTTCTGGTTACCAGGATACTATCGCACGACTGGAGGAAGACATTGCTAAGATGAAGGTAATTATCGTAGCAATTTTACAGACTCTTTACTCATTCAATCCAATGCACTCTATAAAAGCAGGATGAATAGAATTCAAGTTTTGGTGAAATAATCTGTCGTCTGACATTTTTTAAAGTTGATTCCGTGTTTGGTGAGAGTTTAAGCAGACGATAAAACTCTTTATAATTTAATGTACAGGATGATATGGCTCGCCACCTGAGAGAGTACCAGGACCTCCTCAATGTGAAGATGGCCCTTGATATTGAAATTGCCACCTACCGCAAGCTGCTGGAGGGAGAGGAGAGCAGGTGTGAATGCGATTGGTTCTCATTTGAAGTCAGACAATACTTTTAAACACTGAATTTAACTTAAATGTGTAATTTGTATTTAACACACACAGTTTACCTCTTATCATCATCTCTTCTGTTCATCATTCATCTCTTACCTGCACTGCTGTATGTGTTTATGCTTTTACAGGATCACTACAACTATACCTGTGCAGTCTGCTTATTCCGCCATTGGATTCAGAGGTAGGAGAAAAAGTCTTTCTTTGACACACAAATACTCATAAAATACATTTTACACTCCAGATGGTGACAAAAAAGACTAATTATAAAGTCTGGCTGTATATAGAAGGGGCTAATTTGAAGGTATTACATTGTGGCATATCTGCAGTGTCACATTGTGACCACAGTGTGGTGATATATGACAAAAACGTCTGGCTCTTGGATTCACAGACGCAATCCTCATCAATAAGCACACAATTTAACCTGTCAACAATCCACGCAATGTAATTAGAGACAATCTATTATAATATAACACTTTTATCTTTATTATACTTTTAAGTGGCAGTAACTGTGCCTTCAAACCTTCATACTAAATGACATTTATGTAGCTGGTCTATGACTCTATGAAACATTAACTGTATAAGTGTGTCCCTACAGAGACCAGTCCTGAGTCCCAACAACGCTCATCTGAGGTTCACTCCAAGAAGACTGTTCTCATCAAGACTATTGAGACCCGCGATGGAGAGGTTTGAAAACATGCACACACACACACACTTAGTATATTTTCCCCTATGTTCTTTACATGTAAAGATGGAATGCCACACCATCATAAAACACATGTGTCATAGTATATCATTCAAAAATAGCATCAAATAACTGTTTAAGTAAGCAAAGTATTTTAGCTGTAAAGAGAAATCAATAATAATGACTCCTTTGTTTTGATTGTTTCCTGTATATTAATGTCCAGATGAAGTATTCTATGAGCCAGGGTGCTAGTGCCCAGTGTGTAAGTCTGGTTCCAATATTCCACTTAGCTTTTAACATCACTATGGCTTTCAGCAAACTATCAGATTTGAAAAAAATGTTTCCCTATTAAACATTTACACTAATGTAAAGCATTTGACTGAAATCTAGTAGTTTGCATCAGCCCTGTGTAGACATGTTTGTAGTACACAAACTACTCCACTCTGCTTCACCCTGAGTTGCTGTTGTTGCCCCTGCACAGCACGTCACTTCAGAAAGTCCCTGTCTGTAGAAGTGCTGATAGACAACGATTCTTATGTACATATTACCTGACCTTAACATAACAATTTACAATATCTTTTTTTGTCTTCATCAGGTTGTCAGCGAGTCCACACAGCACCAGCAAGACATCATGTAAACAACAAAAGGCAACATTAG
>OMLM01014511.1:22652-51574 GCA_900302695.1 Helostoma temminkii
TTTCTATCCCAGATTTTTTTTTTCCACCACATTCAAGTAACTTGCAGAGAATTGGAACCTTCTGATACCATAGGTGGTTTATCATACTGAACATCCTATTCAGGATGTTCAAGTTTAATTTTATAAACTTGAGCAGGATGTTCAAGTTTATTTTTATAAAACTTAATAGATTAGTCATGCTCCTCAGAAAATACAGAAGGTGTCTAATAAGGTTGTGTGGTATGCAGTTTTAGATACCTTTTAGGAAGAGAATAAGGGGTAAATGTTAAATTGGTTTACAGCGGTTATGTTGGAAAGCTCAACCAGCCAGAGCATTGCACAACACTGGAGGAGGGACTGATTTTGTGTGAATGCAACTAATTCACAGGCTTCTTCCTCCTGTCTGCTCTGCCGTGCTCTCCCGCTCAGTGCAGTGAGTGTGTATCCCGCGATGAAACAGACATGATACACAGAACCCAAAACTACAGACTCGTTAATGTTTATAGCGCTTGGCAAGTAACAAAGCCACAACAACTTTGTTCAAAGAATGTATGCTGTATGTATCCTGTCTCTCAGATCTTATGGTACAAGGGTCAAGGAAGGTGTGTTTCTGCGTCAACTCACTCATTGCGCCATCTTCACATTTGATCTCCAGCTGATTTTCATGGTGTTAATCGAAGAGTTACAGTTGCTTTTTTTAAATACCTGGAATATTGTACTACTGCCCAGGCCTCCAAATTACAAAACCTAGTACCTAAAGAAAATTTTAATCATGTTGATAGAAAATGGAAATATGTGTCTGGTAAGCCAAATGGAAAAAGAAGAAAACCTGCCAAATAGCTTGGTATGCTTCTGGAAACTGTTGTAGTGTGTGTGGTAGAGAAATTAAACCATGTGTCAAAGCCTGTTAATCCACTTTTCTAATTGTGCCTGAGAGTAATCTGTATCTTGTTTTCTTTCAGGTTCCACTGGTGTTTCAGAGTCCTCACCCACCTGTGGAAATTGGGCTTCTCTGGGTTGAAATGCTTCGTTTCTACTCACTGAAATTTAACATGGCTGACAATGTAATAAGTGTTCGAACCAGTGCGGTTCTCTCCCGAGAAATGAAAGACTGGCCAAAGAAGCGCATTGCTGTGGAGGGTCAGAAGTTTTCTCATTTGTAGTATCAATTTAAAAGTTTTTGCTATTGGGTACTTCACAAATTATTTACATTGCAATAATAATTTAAAGAACCTGAGAAAAGTTACCTTTCTGATGAATCTATATCAATCTATATAGATTGATTTTTCTAACATGAGTTAATTTTTGCTAATGTCTTAATTTCTATTTTTTTAGATCCTTTTGCTGTGAAAAGAAACGTGGCCCGTACTGTGAACAGTCAGCAAATATACGAGTACATCCTCCACTGCCTCAAAACCACATACAAGTATTTTGCACTGCCACTGAACACGCCAGCTGCTAATCGCAAAAAAGAGTCACAGCGCGGACCTCTTGAAGGGGCAAACGCCAAGTCCTTGAATAAAGATTTCAGTCAGCTCAGCGTTCAACCACAACATGTAAGTCAACCTGATGGTGTGGAAAATGGTCCTGAAGACTCTGACTGTATTATTGAAGAAGAGGAAGAAGTTGAAGAATACAGTGACTCAGATGAAGAAAGAGAGAAGGAAAAAGTGGACATGGGCAAAAGCAGTCTCTCTGAGGATGAAGAGGATGAGGACGAGCAGGATGAAGAGGTAGACATTGATGTAGACATGCATAACAGACACCACTTGGACAGCTTCACCACAGAGGATGAGGACATTTTCCCAGTGGATGAGATTTCAGGGGAGGAGCTTTTGTCTGATGAGGAGGGTCCTGATTTGGACACGCCTGGTTCAATGGATGAGGAAGATGAGGAGGAGGTGGAGTTGGTGCCTGTTAGTGTGTCACCTCCACTTCTAGAAGCCACAGCTAAAGATGAGGTCCCAGAAAATGCAAACCAGAAAAGGAGTAGACTGTCTTATGAGTTTACCAGGCAAGCTTTCACGAGAGGAAAGGTAACCTGAATGTCTTTGTTTATGTAAGACCACAAAAACAAATATAGAAAAAAGTGACAATTATACATCTATGTCATAATACTCTGACTTGTAGGTGACTGGAAGTGAAACTAGACATGAAATTGTGACACAATCTTTTATTCTTTAAGTGAATCTCCTTTTAATCTCTCTTAGTCACACATGGTTGTGTGCAGCTTGTGCAAGCGCGATGGACATCTGAAGAAAGACTGCCCGGAAGATTTCAAAAAAGTGCAGCTGGATCCATTGCCCCCAATGACACCAGAGTTTCTCACTACTCTTAATAAAGTTTGTGAGCAGTGCTATAGTGAGTAGAATGATTTCTTTTGTATCTTTAATATCTCTTTTTTTTTTTCTTTTCTGTAAGGTATGATCTATCCAGTGGTCCAAGCAGGATTCAGCCTTCTCTTAATTGCCCAACATTGTCATTAATTGCTCATTTCAGCTTGATCAATGTCACCTGTTCATGAGTTGGGGAAGCATTAGTGAGAATGTTAATGTTGGAGTTTATTATGCTATAATGTTTGGTTTTTTGTTTGTTTTTTACTTTGTTAAACTTGGAAAATCACGTAGGAATCCTGCTTAATCAGTATCAATATGTTTTTAAAGTCTAAAAATAAAGGGCAGCAAAGCAAGTTACACAACAGCTCAAACCAGGCCTAGAGGAGATTGACAAGTCTCGTTCTCCAGGAAAGGTCAACATATAGTGCTATCAACACTACCACTGAATTATGTAGCATCTGAAAATGAGAAAATAAAAATCTGATTACAGCAACAGCAGTGGCCCAGATGCCGTCTAAGGCCAATAATTTGATCAGGAACTGGCTAAGACTAGTGCTGCCTCTCGGAAGCCTCTCTGTTCTGCAACGATGTCTCAGTTTCTAAAGTAACAACAGTAAAAAAACATCCTGCTCTCTAAAATTTTAATTAAGAGAAAAACATGAACAATGATTTGTTGCTTTTTGTCATAAACATTTGAATTTGCACCAGCAGTGTACGGTGGCGATGGAATGTGTATTGTTTTTGAAATGTTATTCACAGTGGCATGTTATTCTCACGTTAACTATAGTCCTATTTCCTTTTTAGCTGACTTTGCCCCAGATGAACTGGAAATGAATGTAAGGGAGCATATCCTTAAAGACCTGGAGACCTTTGTCAGGCGACACTTTGCTGGTGAAGTATTCCACCATTTTATCTGTTTAGCATATTTAGCTTATCCAAACATAAAGCAACCATGGAAGATGGCATTCACAAATCATGTTGTTGTACAGGAGCTCAGCTTCAACTATTTGGATCATCCAAAAATGGCTTTGGCTTCAGACAGAGTGACCTAGACATCTGTATGGTGTTGGAGGGGCAGGAGACCATCAATGTAAGTTATCTTTTATGCCATTTGTAATTTTATGGGCACTCATGCTAAGGTGTACTTAGTCTCATCCTTTCCCTTTGAGCTGTGATTTGTTTCTTTTGTTTGTTGAACAGGATGCTTGCTGCATCAGTATCATTGAAGGTCTGGCAAGATTGTTAAAGAAACACCCTGGTAAGTTGTACTGTAAGTTTAGAAATTATTAGTTTCATTGGTCTATAAAGTGCTGTAATATACCGTGATTGCTGGTGAGGTAGAGAAAAGTTGTTAAAACTGAAATTGTCAGTGTTTCATTTTTAAATCTGTTACTACATTCCTGTCACCAGGTCTAAAGAACATCTTACCCATCACCACTGCAAAAGTACCCATTGTGAAGTTCTACCATGTTCGCACTGGACTGGAGGGAGATATCAGTCTCTACAACACACTGGTGAGCTAACTGTTCTGTGTTTCTCGTTTTATTTTATCATCTTCTTGTCATCTGATATTGCTGTATCAAACATTTTCTTCTCAGGCCTTACACAACACACACCTGCTTGCTTCATATGCTGCCATTGACAGGAGAGTGAAGATCCTCTGTTATGTTATGAAGGTCTTTGCCAAGGTGACAGTTTCTCACATTTGCAGCCAAGACATCTTCCAAATGCATAAACTCATTATATTTTATTGTCATTATTTTTGCCCTGTATTTACACAATATTTATTTTTTCCTATTACAGATGTGCGACATTGGCGATGCTTCACGTGGCAGCTTGTCCTCCTATGCTTACACTCTTATGGTGCTGTTTTTCCTACAGCAGAGAAACCCACCTGTTATCCCTGTGCTGCAAGAGGTACCAGTGATATGTTTGTAGGCTTTTTGTATGTTAATTTTAATTCAAATGAGTTTTCCACGTTTTAATTTGTTTGTACACTTAAGAAGCAATGCATTTTTTTTTGTTTAAGGGTTCAGCATTAAACTGTCTTGGAAATTAACTTCTGTTGAATCGCATGTTTGTGTTAAACTTTAGAAACAGTATAAAAAGCCAACTTGGCTTGATTTTGCTGAAATATGAATATCTTTGCTTGGCTCTCTACAATAACCCATGGAAATCAAATGATAAGAATATGATGAATATCTTGACGTAGATATTTATTTATTTTGCAGATTTATGATGGAAAGAAGAAACCAGAGGTGCTAGTCGATGGCTGGAACGTGTTCTTCTTCAATGATTTAAAAGCACTAGTGAGCTTTTGTATTTTTGCATTTGTGTGAGATCTTAAAAACATTTCAGTCTATATGCATGTAGCAGCTGTTCTGATAAACACAACTCTTGTCCACTGCTACTTGCAGCCCAGTTGTTGGCCACAGTATGGGAAGAACACTGAGACTGTGGGGGAACTGTGGCTCGGCCTGCTGCGCTTTTACACTGAGGAGTTTGATTTCAGAGAACATGTTGTCTGTATCCGACAACATGCCCGCCTAACTACCTTCAACAAGCAGTGGACATCCAAATACATTGTCATTGAAGGTGAGCTTGCATTACACTTTGCAATAAGATAAGGGAAAATCTAAACTACAGTAGTTTAAACTAAACACCAATCCAACAACACAGGCTGTTGAAATTATTTTGCCACACTGTTGATTATTATTACTAGTATTCTACCTCATGAAATGCTCTTTGCTATGGATGATTAAATTGAAACCACCATGTATGGCTCTTTGAAAATATTTGTCTTACATTTATCTTAGTCATAGTTGCATTTTTCTGTTGTTCTTATTACAGATCCATTTGACCTGAATCATAACTTGGGTGCTGGTCTGTCGAGGAAAAGTATGATTATTTCTTACTTTGCTTTGCTTGGTTTTATGTCTTTTGTCTTCATCCTAGCTTTATTTTTTTTTTTGTCTTTTGAACTTTTTTTGCCTTTTTTTGTTTGTTTGTTTGTTTTGTTAAAACAGTGACTATTTTCATCATGAAGGCTTTCATCAATGGCAGAACACTGTTTGGCACCCCAGTCAAAGTCTTTCCTCCTGTGTACCCAAGTCAGATGGTTAGTATTTACTGTCCTATTGGCACATTTGCATTATGTGATGACATTATTCAAGAACTAACACTGTCATTTGACCCAGGAGTATTTCTTCGATCCTGAAGTCCTCACAGAGGGTGAAGTGGCTCCCAATGATCGTTGTTGCCGCATCTGTGGAAAGATCGGCCACTTCATGAAAGACTGTCCCATGCGTAAGAAGTAGGTATAATCATAATTCATGCATGATTTATTTCACTACCGATTGTTTGTTATACTGTGGATAAATGTGACCCAGGTCCAAGCACCGGAGGGAAAGGTTTGACCTGCGAGACAAAATCGATACAGCAGAGGATGCTAAGGATCAGGTTAAACACAAAAGTGAGCACTGGAGAAAAAGAGATGCACTGGAGATACGCTGCTGCTACCTGTGTGGATCAAGTGCCCACATCAAAAAGGACTGTCAGCTGTACAGAAGCCCTGCAGGTTCAGGAAATGTGAAGATGGAGAGCCTTTCTTCTCCCTCCTCAGTCCACTTGAGGAATTTCAGAGAAAAGGAGAAACAGGTATAAAATCAGTTTGTCACCAGAAATGTTCTTTTAAATTTGTTGTCAAGCTGATACCACTGTAAATAAACACTGCTACACCTGAGCCCCTGTTCATCGTCTCTTCATAGGGTTCACCAATACAAGAAGAGAAGAAAAAGAAAAAGAGAAAGCAAGAAAATGTTATATTAAGTCCACAAGCAGGTATGCAAATTTACTATGCTTTGTTCTTCAGTTGAAAATCCTTAAGTAACATCACAGCAAGAGACTTCCCACATACATGGGTTCATTGTATAGCTAATTTAACATAATTTATATTAAAATATTGCGTGTTTTAAATGACTTTGTAGAGAGAATTTATAACATCCATCTTTTTGAACAAAACATATGTTTAAGATTTATATTAAAAAGTGCTTAATATAATTAGTGTTAGTAAAGCTGTGTATTTTATTTTCTTTATATTTTAAATATTTTAAGTCAACTATCTTGTTTTAGGGCTGGTGAGGAGAGAGAATGAAACATTTTTGCAGCAGGCTCAGATTGATCCATTTTTGTCTGAACACAGTCTGTGCTTCCTCATATGTTGGTGTACTGCTGTGCTCCTGTGTTTGTCTGTTGTCTTCTATATTGTCCTAGAACATCTTTTTTGAGTGGCTGTATCTGTAACCTGAAATGATTTTATGCAAATAAAGCAGATATAGCTGTCAGTTTACCTGGAAGCAATCTGTCCTCTTCAATTATTTAGCCAGATTAAGATGTGTGTAATTTTAGAGCACAAAGTTTCTGGCTTTAATATGTTTTGGAACGCATTTTGACAGTTTCATTCTGGTTTGTTTCAGGTAGTTTATCGTCCCGAAATTTTGGTCACTCTGGTCACAGGAAGAGCCCAGTGGAATAAGCAGCAGCTGTGGTCACACAACCCACCTCTCAACATGGTTCTACTCTTGTCCAAGCAGACATCAACTTGTTTGAATCCAGAAATCCTGGATGGGACTGTTGGGCCAAAAGCAGCCTCTTAAAAAGCCAAAGCCAAGACGCCTTGACTTGAAGCCAATTAGGGCCTTTTTATGTGTGTTTTTTTTCCCCCCCCCAAAAGCTCTCCTCTTCCGAGGAGCTTTTAAAGCTTTCATTTTAACAAGACAAGCCATTATGCATGCACGTCATGTCTGTTTACCAACACTGCCAGTTATGTTTTATATTCATGATATTTCTAGTAACGTCATAGCAGATTCAGTGTGAAATTGGAAAATGTAAGTAACTGAAGTGTCTGTTAATGATTTAAATTGTCTTTACAATCTAATAAGACCTAGTGTTTGTAAACATTGCAACAGCTCCAAGACAAAAGGGCATGATGAGACTATGTTGTCTGCTACTTAAAGTGACTTAAGAGACGTCAAGATCAAGGCCATTCCAGATTAAACCAAAAAGTCACTCATCTGTTCACTTATTTCTTATTTTTAATTACAAGGTTTTTAGGGTGGATTTCTGATTGTCATTTCAGAGTGAAACAGAAGTTTAAAAAAAAATTTGAATGGCGGTGTACTTTCTTAATGGCCAAGATCTTTTTCTAAGGGAATTTCTTTTAAATCTTTTTTAATTTGTCCTGTGCACTGACATTCATCAATCCGTCTCTCCTTCAGCTTTTAAAGCAGCTTTACCTACAGTATGTCTGTATGTTTGTGTCTCAGTATTAGAGAACCCAACCTGTACACTTTTTTCAGGATTATAATTTTGCTTTTTGAAAGTGCTGATTCTGTTTAATAGATACAGTACATACTTCCTCTCAGCTGCCTGTAAGTGAGCGGAAGGCAAACCTGTACTTTACCAACTAATACCTGTATGCTGGGAAGTGTTGTAACTATAGTGCACGAACATATAATTGAGAATTGTTCATTTTTACACTGTTAGGGAAACAATCAACTGGTCCAGCTGATGGCATAGCCTGCATTTACTTACTCCTGAACTAGAGGTAATCAGTTCAGTGGAGAGATATTTATTTCTACAAAAGCTTAATTTTGTTGTGATGTGCCAGAGATTGGTAGCTGCACTGTGAGAGTCCATACTCTTGAAATATGTTGCTGCTAGTTAATGTCTCCAAGACCTGCTTATTATTGACGTTGGGATATGGACTGTCTGGGTTGACTGTAATCCAAATACTGCTAAAAAAAAAAATTTAAAAATGTGTTGTAATGAAATTTCTCTTTTTCTTTTTTAAAGTAGCTTTGTTTTAATGCTGACCTTATTGCATTTTGTTGAGCTCAAATGAGCTCGAAAAATGATTTAAGTTTGTTCATTAGGAAACCCAGTCCATTTTGTCAACAAATCATTAAACTCAACTCAAGTCTCAGTGTGGAATAACGGTAGTTCCTTGAACAAAGAGGGGAAAAAAAACATCGTTTTCTTTTTCTCAAATGTGTGCATCAACCAACTGAATATTAATTTGTAGATGTCGTCCTCCCCGGTCATTAGGTGTTTATTTAAATACCACATCTACACGAAGATTTGCATGCCTTACAAAAAACGGGGCGGTAGAACAAAACGTTTATTATTGACCGTGGGATCATTAGTTGCTCGATAAAGCAAACTTTACCTGCTGCGAGATAAGACAAGAGATATGTGGGTCTTGGGCTGAAGGCCTGGAAAAGTGCTTCTTTTCATTTGCCACAGGAAAAGCTCAGTGTTTTAACATATAACGTTACGCTACTTGTATAACACAAAATTACGCAACACACGTTGACGTGATTCTTTGAAACTTGTAACAGTATTCTATTGGCTGTTGCACTTTTCCTTCACGATATTAGCCAATCATCGAGGGGGCTACTGATTCGGGGCGGTTACATTTTTTGACACGCTTGCGCAAGTCGATGTTGTCATTTTAACTGTACAAACATGTCTGCCTCCTTGGTGCGAGCGACCGTCCGAGCGGTCAACAAAAGAAAGATACTGCCTACAAGAGCCGCACTGACACTGGTAAGTTTTAAACGTTGATTTTAAACAACTGTAGTGCACGTTTCCTTTATGCTCCGAGTATTGTAAAACAGTCTTATTGTGTTAACACGAGCGCCTATTAACGGTACTTTACGTGATCTAAAGTTAGCTAAGTTAGCTAGCAGTTGACCAACTGTCTGAGCAAGTATGTACGTTTACGGAGCCTTATCATCACTTTGATTTTTGTGTTGATGAGCATTTATGATGATGTGCATATTATAGTGGGTTGTAAAAGTAGGGCCGAAGATCTGGGTTTAATGCTAAACGAATTCGTTATTGCTAACGGAAACAGGTAAGGTAGGTTGCTAGGCTAACGTTAATCTGTTGCTCGGTACGTTGACGGGTCGTCTGTTGTTGCTATTACATGTTAGACACATAAAGTGGTACGTTAGATGTCTATTTTAGTTTTGTTTTGAATACGTTGGCCTTAATCTACCAAAGCTGACAATGTTATTATGTATGAGGACCGACTTACAATCAGCAAGATTGTTTATTGTAAATGCAGTGGTTAATGTTGCTCTTAAAAAATGAGTATGATATTTTTCTGTTAATCTACCGAGTGTTAATTTATTTTGTCTATGAAACCAATGTCCAACAATGTCACAGAGCTGAACTATTGACGTCCTCAAATGTAGCTAGACCAAAAGTCCAAACACCCAAATGTTCTGTTTACAATGATACGTGACAACAACGGCAGCAAAACTGCTCCTCTGATAGTTATTTGGCAAACAAGCTCGAATTTTGCTGAATATTAACATTTTGGGATCTGAATACAGTGTGAATGTCCGACATTTTTATTATTTATTAAACAACTTAAAATTGTTAATAATCAAATGTCAAAATATTGAATTTTTTTTTTCATCCATGACCCAATTGACCACTCATTAACTTCAGTTCTAGCTGCTAGCAAGCTCTAAATATTAATATTTTCAGTATACATAATAATGTTGCTTTGCAGTATTTGTTCTTTACAAGTCACACATTTAAAACTCCACTAGATATTATGTATCAGTTCTCACACACAGAATTTCACTTGAGCAACAAATTAATCTGCATTTCGAATGGGCGGGTTGGCCCTTTAATTTACAAACTTATTCTAAAAGCATTCTTTGCAAAAGCCACCAAGCTGTTAGAGCAGAGTCGTCTTTTTCTCTCTCTCTCTTAGGGGTGGGATAGTAGTAAATGTCAGGCTAAATATCAGCCTAACAGGCTCTGCTAACTCTGCAGAGCAAGATAATGTGAATGGTGGTTTAAGCTGATAAAGGTAGTTAACTGAAGTAACGGGACATCCCTCAACACTGAGGTAACTACAGATGATGTCAGTAAGGGCTTCTGCTCTACTAAGAGCGGCAATAAATATTCATGTTAAATTGTGCATTAAATGTGAAGAAACATGATTTTTGTAATAATGTACAAGAAGCTACACTTTTGGACTTTTGGACTTTACCAATTCAGAGTATAGTGACAATACTGTTATGAACACAGCCCAGACTGCAAAACATTTTAATTGTGCTGTACGGTTGGCATCAACAGCTCACTTGTACACATACAGAAGAACATAACGGCTTTAAGGGGATTAGCAGTAGGTGACTAATGTAATACACTTAAGTCTCCCAAATTCCTCCACATGCTATCCCTCTTTTCTGTGTCCATATCTACTCAGTTTAAGCATAGTCTACATAAGTGGGGGTTATTTCACTATAATTTAAGAGTACATCATCAGACAAGTTGGATTTCACATGATTAGCCCCTTCAATAGTCTTTTCAGAGTTGAGAGAAAAAAGTTGTCAGAACATTCACATAAACTTAAACCAGTTTTATGGCTCGTTTTTCTGTTATTCACAGTAGTTATGTCACAGTTTTGCCAAAATACACTGCATCCATGTTACTCCAGTGTGTGCTGAAGATGTGAGTGCTAACATTTTATCTTCTATTGTCTTTTCTTTAGACTCCAGCTGCTGTGAACAAGATCAGGTTGTTGTTGCAGGACAAGCCTGAATATGTGAGTTACTGATATTGGCAACATTCACTGAAACATCATCTTATCAAACAGCACTGCTTTCCCACGTCTTTTCGAAGGGCAAAGCTGCCTTTTTTATTATTTTTTTTTCAAGCTGCTTTATTTGACATTGTACCTTGAAGTGTGAATGTTTATGTACTCATCATGGAAACTGGCTAGTACACACAAACAGACACAGCATCAAATCAGGTCTGACCTGTCTTCAGCTTTGAAATGTTGAAACTAGGCACCTTGTGAGAATTTGTTTTATTCCTTCTTACTGGTGATTTAGCAGTACACCAGAAAATTATACATTGCTATGTATTATTATTATAATAATAATAATAATAAAGAAATTTTAAAGTAGATTTTTGCTGTTCTAATAAACTAGTTGAGATGAAAGAAGTAACTGATATAATCTTATATGTGTTCTGTCTGCTATTAGTTGTTCTTATATACAGTATGTTATAGCAAAATAAGGCAAATGTTATTGGTTCTATTTCAGATTGGTTTGAAGGTTGGAGTGAGAACACGTGGTTGTAATGGGCTGACATACACACTGGACTACACCAAGGAGAAAGACAAATCTGATGAGGAAGTGCTCCAGGATGGTAAGCTAAACCGTATTGGTACATTTTTGAAATTGGTGAAAGATTTTATTTTAGGTTATGAAGACAAAGAGCGGACTTTTTTTTTAGAATGATTCACTGCACACACTGTTTGCCACACCTTTGATTCTTGTTATTATTTTCCCAAGTTTAAAGTTTGAATTTTGAGCAAAAATTGATAATGTTTTTTATGAGGGCTTCAGAATATGAACAAACCTTGAACATTCTGGTTGAGCCTAAGATTTAAACTTTGGAGTACTGATGCTATGCTGTGAAACATTTGCAGGTGTCAGGGTGTTTATAGAGAAGAAGGCTCAGCTGACCCTTCTGGGAACTGAGATGGACTTTGTGGAGTCAAAGCTGTCCAGTGAATTTATCTTCAACAATCCCAATATCAAGGGCACATGTGGCTGTGGTGAAAGCTTCAACATATGAGCCTCATGGAGTCTCCATCCTCCTGCTCTCTTCCATGCCCTGTCCCATCCATAAAGACTCAGAAGACAGAATGTTGATGAGGAAGACGAATATGAGGAAATCTCTGAGATGTGGATGTGACTCAGTTCCTACTGCTGATTCTTCCTCCACTTGCATACACACACTCCCAGGTCCAAGTATGCGTTTTTGTGTTTAGAGGAAGGTTTTAATACAATCTGTGTAGTCGAGACCATCAGAAATATTTTAGGTTCAGAAACCTGTGATGTCAGCAGCTGATTTTTTAAATTCTGGGCTCTGCATCTGAAAACTCAAGAAGGACCTTGAGGGCAGGGTGTTTTTTAATTTAGCCACTGGCTACCATTTTACACATATACACACCCAGAAATCCTACCACGACTTGTGTGCTAGAGGAAATGGTATAACATGGTCCAAGATCATGCTGACTACATCTGCAAGTTGAAGAGATTTAAGTTGGTAAAGCTAAAATGACGAAGTATGTTACTGTTAAATGAATTAGTTTTCCAGTTTAAAGCTACCTACTAAACTCCAGATATTAAGGCCACCATCAACAGTTTGATAAAGTCACTGTAAAACATGATCTTACAGCGTCATCCAGTGTGATCTACCATTAGTATGCAAAGGTGGAAAAGTTTTTCTTGAAAGTGCTTTAGCAGTTTAAAAGCTGAAAAGTTTAATGTGTGCATTTCTCTGTGTGTAAATATAAAGAAGGAAAGTGTCTCCCTTGAATCTCACAAACGCACAAAAAAATAACGCACAAAGCATGTATTTTTTTACTTAAGAGTACATGACGTTTATGTTTGTTTCTTTTGCTTGATCAAATGCAGGACTTTGTTTGTATAGACTACAGTATGTGCTCTTAAGATTTGTAACCTGTGCAATACATATGTGTACATATGGAATAATAAATAACTAAATCCACTAAAATTAAATAATTTGGCCACTGTTTTACATTTGCCAGTTAAGCTGTAGGAAGACTTTTACCTCTGTAATGACATTTGATACCAGCGGTCATGGTGATAGTTCAGTTGTCATAGTGATACCTCAGAATCCAGTGGATTCTGTGTCCCTGTTACATCATAACATTTGTGTTTCTGCAGTGAAGCTCTGAACCCTTTTGTGTTCAGGCTGCAGGAGAGAGGTACAATTATTCAAAAAAGTTAATAATTCCTATTTCAGGAGTTTTAACAATTCCAAAATAACATATGCATATTACTTGAAGGTCCTCTGGGGTCATGGACAATGAAAAGAATGAGGATTCTGACAGCAGCGAGTTTTATGGGCTTAAGGTAGTGAGACATCATACATGCAGTATTTATTGTTAGATTTACTACTAGCTCTTTCAGCACAAGTACAGTTGGCTTTTTGCATTTTCACTCTGCAATAACAAACTGGTTGTATCTGAGTCACCAAAGGATACAGGAATTATGTGCAGATAATTCAGTTTTGTTAACATAATTTTAACTCTTGCTGCTTTACAGTGACTAGGGTTACTGGGAAAAGGCTTTAAATTCAACACTGACATATCACCAACAGAGGCAGTTTTAAGGCAAACTTTGCAACAATTGGATAATGTTAACATTTATTTTGAGTTAAGGCACTGAGCAATATTTCCTACATGATGTTTTCCAATTAGCTCTTTGATTTCCATCTACCTTTTTCTTAGGAAAATATGGCTCTTTTCTGCTAAAGGTTTTGCTATGTTAACATTTTCTGTCTGGAGTAATGGAGACATTTTTTTACTGGAAGTTATTTGCAGCATGTAGTAATACTTCATGAAACTGGTTAGTGTGGAACAAAAGATGGTAAAAAGCTTTGCAGTACAGTAAATGAAGGATGTGCAGAGCCTAGTTTATACATGACATCATTTAGTTTGTTAATAAATGTGCAGCTTCATATTTTTCCCACAGAACACATAAACTTCAGTCACGTCTTTCCTGTGGGTTTCTTCCTTGTTTTATTTAGACTGTTTGGGTTATGAAGTACAGTATTTACTTAGAATATGAGGACCAGTGCAGGCTAAGAAAATATAAACAAACTGGATTCATATCCTGATGTTTATTGTTTGCAGTAGCAGCTGTCAGTCACTGAGAGGATGTATTTTTTGCAAATTTTCTGAGATTTCAGAGCTATTAAAGGCTTTAGCTGAGAGGAAATCACCACCTCGTCACACCATCACACATGTCTCTATCCTAAAGAACACAGAGACATGCATTTCCAACACCCACAGGCCCATTAGATCTCGAGCTGTGCTCCCTGAAAACATCAGCCTGTTGTCCAAGTGTGAATACAAGCGGCGTGATCACCTGAGTGACAGCTTACTTGCCTTGGTACCAGTTCCTGCTCCTGCCGCTGCAGTGGCACAATCTCAGGAGGGGCAAATGCAGCACACTTTGCCACCCTTAAATCCTGGCATTGCACATCTGGTGGAAAAATCTAAGATGCAGGCTCCAGATTTCTCTGTGGAAAAATGGCCTAAAAATCTGGAGATCTATCCACACATCCTGGATGTGAAGGCTTGGACTAAACAACCGTCCTGTGAACCTCAGAGGCTACCTTCTAAACTCCCTCCATTAACTGGTCAGTGGCCATGGGTAAAGGGTTTGCTTTAGTAGTTTCTGGTCTTAAAATTACATTTCAATCTGAACAGAAGCTGTAATAATTTTGTGATCTTGAATAAACAAAGACCTTTATGTGCTTAATAAGAAGACACATCATGGTCGTAAAATTTTAGTCCTTATAATGGTAAAACCACAAATACCAATAATTTTAGAGAGGCCATAGATTTTCATACACTTGAGCATGAACAAAATAAAAATGTGTTCAGGGATAAACCGTGTTACCATGTTACTGATAGTAGAACAGCATCCATTCACTGTTTTATTGTCTGATTCTAACTCAGGCCCGACCACTGAATGGTTCTTTGAGAACTTAACGGACCTCCAGAGGAAGCTGTATCAAGGTGCCTCAAAGAAACACGGAGTTCCCAGACACCTACAGGAGAAAAGTTCTTGTCCCGACTCATCTAAATCCACCTCTTTACCACAGGAGTAAAGAAAGTCAAAGACACAGAAAAAATAAAATCCAACTGAAACCAGCAAACATTTACATTCATGTGTGTCAGACTTAATAATGCTTCATTTCAGGTATTCAACAAAACCAAATAACAGAAAGGCAGCATGCAGAGGATAACAAAAGGAAAACCTTTTTGTCTTTTATTGATGAGCACATTTTCTACTGCCTGAACATCCTCAGTGAAGAAAATGATGCATTTAGAAAAGGACACTGACCTAGACATCCCCTGTATAGATGTCACAGCACATTCAAGGTCAAATTATGTTTTTTGTTACAAATTCAATTCTGTCATAATTTAGGTTTCATTTAATACATCTTGAGCACAAAAACCTCTAATTGATGTTAATATGTTTGTTGGTCAGGATAAACAAAAACTGCAAAAACATCTTGAACACATTATCTCAGCATGTATCACGCTGTGAAAATGACAAGCTTTGCTGCCTGCTGCTTTTCATGAAGGGTGTCGTGTTAGTTTGAAAACTGTTTCTTGTACTGAAAGTGGGAGAAGATCAAACTGTACTATCACAATGACCCCCAGCCGCCTCAGTGATTCAGTCACTGTTTAGTCTGTGGGAATTACAGCAATTATAATTTCCCTATTTTTGCAAAGAACCAACTGTTACTGTGTATGTCTGAACTGTGATAGAAGAGGAAGTGGGCTGGAAGGCTGTGGGTGTGATCTGACATGTTCTACCCCACTGTTACTGTACATGTCATGTTGGACAGATGGTACATTTTGTTGTATACTGTGTGCAGTGACTAGAAAGCTTATGGATGGGTGTCTCCATAATAAATAAATCAAATAGCATAGAAAATAAGAAATCAAACAACAGAAAATAAATTTAATCTGAGCTCCAGTAATTTAACAGGTCACACAGTTCTGGGTAATTACACGTAATGATGGAGATTTAAAAGCTCCTGCTACCCAAGCCTCTTTCTGCTGTGCATACATAAACACTACCAAAGCAACAACCCCCCCACACACACCCCTGTCCCCCTACCTCTCGGTTATGATGCTTTATAACAGTGCTTTCATCTCAGAAGAGAGGAGAACAGACCAACAGCATCACTGACCAACACAGGACTAAATTTAGTTTTGTAGAGTGAAGAGGAACTGCAGAGGAATTACTCAGGTAAGAAATGTTTATTAGCCAGAAAAAAGCTTATTAAGCTTATTTAGATATTTAAATAGTCTATTTATTTTTCTTTTTATTTGATAACACAAAGCCAAACTCTTTATTTTAATTATTTGTACTTCAACATTGTCACTTGTGTTAAATGTTCATAGTGTTGTTAGGTAAACTGACACTGCAAAACCAAATGTGTTATACACATTCTACAGAAATATTCTTGGCTTTGTGAAGATGATAGTGGAATCAGCAGCCAATTACAGTTCTGACTGTGGATCCGAATGCAACAAGTCCACGGGTCTGAAGGGACTGAAACCACCAGTGTTGGTCGATGCCTGGCTGGTCCCAACTTTCTTCAGCCTCATCATGCTGGTCGGTCTGGTCGGGAATTCACTGGTCATCCATGTGGTCACCAAACACCAGCAGATGAAGACTGTCACCAACTTCTACATAGGTAATGTTCTGGAAGAGCAAAGAACCAACTTTTTTTTGAGGTACTCACATTTGACTTCCATTTCCAGTTTATGCTACAGCACTTATACTTGTATATTATACTCAACTAGCTTAGATTTAGTAATTATAGTTACAGTTTCTACACAGAATATCAGTTTATTAATATGCTGTATTATTATTATAGATCACACTAGTTAAAATTAGCTCCATCTATGCTGCAATATTAAAAATATTACCATTACCTTAGCCAAAAATTTGAACTGTTACTGATAATGGACTATTTTACAGGCTGGTGCTGCTACTGTTATTAGGGTAAATGACATAGATATATTAAATGAAATTGAGTTCTCTACTTTCCATGAATTCTTCGTACATATTTTTAAAAAAAAGGAATGAGTTGACTGGAAGATATTACATTACAGTAAAAGAAAGAGTTACTTGCAATTAACATAAAATAAAGTTGCATTTTGAATTGAAACCCTTAAACTTACAATGTATTACTTGTGTAGAAGTGGCAGTAATATTTTATTCTGTTTATTGTTCACTGTTCTTCTCCAGTAAACCTGGCTACGACTGACATCTTGTTTCTGGTCTGCTGTGTGCCCTTCACTGCTACGCTTTACCCCCTGCCCAGCTGGATCTTTGGAGAGTTTATGTGCCGCCTAGTGAATTACCTTCAGCAAGTGAGATACACACTTAAACAATTGGAATTACTGAAAAAAATAAATAATAATAATAAAAATATACCATTCAAATTGTAACTATCACAGTCACTGCTAAGATGGGGATAGCTAGCATACAAAAGCACAGTATTATATTAGTAATATCATAGTAAATATGGAATATGCTATAATACTGCAGTAACTAAAATGTCTCATTAGACATTTTAACATCATGGATATTATACCATTTGCAAAATAACTACTGTTTGATGTATAGCACCAAATAATACAAAAACAGATAACAAATATATAATAATTACTATCATTTAAAATATGATTAATTATACTTAGAGTTCAAATATCCTTTATGTCTAAAAGCACTAGTAATATAATCATTATGCATGATATAATAATATATAATAATAAGATATAATAACAGCTCATGATGTAACAGCCTGCCTAAAATATAATGCTGTATATATGTTAAATTACATGTTATATTACATGGAATGAATATCATTTATTATAGTAAGAACAACCATTTCTTGTGCTTGCATCCTTATTGTATCTTATAATGTTGCTTGTTGCTTATTTGAGTAATGTACCTGTTCAACAATATACAGTACGGTACAGTACAGTACAGTCAACAGTGTGTCTGTGTGTGTGTGTGAGATTCAGGTGACAGCTCAGGCAACATGCATCACTCTGTCAGCTATGAGTGTTGACCGCTGCTATGTAACCGTCTATCCTCTTCAGTCACTGCGACACCGCACTCCCCGCATGGCTCTGGGCATCTCTGTGTCTATCTGGATAGGTACAACAAAAATGCATTTTATACACATTCATAGCCTTATACACATGTTAACGATGACACACTGAAAAACAAAGTTTTCCTGCTTTTCTTTTTAAAGTGCAGAAAACTGTACTTTAACTCATCAAACAAGATACTCAAAGCCTAAATTGCTGTTAAAAACTGTGCTGACTCTGTAATTGTAGACATCAGATGGTGGACATAAGTGACATTTATTATAAACATAATGCTCTGAGACATAAACATGTTACTGTGTTTTCTCCAGGCTCCTTGCTCTTGTCCATCCCTGTGGCTGTGTATCAGCGTCTGGAGGCAGGACACTGGTTTGGTCCTCAGACTTACTGCAGCGAGGTGTTTCCCTCTGCCCACCTCCAGAGAGCATTCATCATCTACAGCTTCCTGGCCGTCTACCTGCTGCCCTTGCTCACCATCACTGGCTGTTATGCCTTTATGCTCAAGCGCATGGGCCAACCCAGTGTGAGTCCCATCGACAGTAGCTACCAAGTAAGAGAACAATTTTAAATTCACTTATTAATAAATCCACAGAGAACAAGATGCGTTTTTCATCATTGCAACAACATTACAATTCCTCCCCAACAGCTGCAGGCTCAGGCAGAACGAGCAGCAGCAGTGCGGACAAGAGTCTCCCGCATGGTTGTGGTGATGGTGGCCCTCTTCCTCATCTGCTGGGGCCCCATCCAGGTCTGCATTCTCCTGCAAGCTTTTGGCCACCACAGTTATGTCCTATACAAGGTGACGTGGTTAATTAAATAAGTCTCACTGTGGTGCAGGTATGTAGAGGTAGACGTGTATCTGATTACAAACACATTATTCAGATTTGCAGAGATCCAGATCTCAGTTTTTGCAGTGCTATTCTCTCTTGCAGAGCAATTAACCACAAGCTTAACACGCATTTTTTCCTTCCTCTTCTTCAGCCAAATGAACACAGACATCCTACACACTTTGTCACAATCAGATTTCACTCCAATTCACTTATTGAGTATCAATAATAAGTTTACTATGCACACATTAAACCTTAATGTTCACCAAATTAATTGCATTTTTGCAGTAAAGCCTGACTGATGTTGCACAAAACAGGCAGATGCACAAGTTCCATTCAGTTTTCTCAAACACAACATTGTGTGATTCACAGTTAGAAGATTTTAAAAAAATCATATGGGCATAAAAACATCCCCTTTAAATAACTACACAAATTAGAACAGCTATGTCAGAAAGTTTTGAGTATTTGATATAAAAGAAAAGGCACAAGGTTGTGTACATCAAAAAGTTTGAGGCAGAGGTTTTCGGCAGCAAATTCACTCTTGCAGAGTTAAGAAAACTGCAGAACACAACTGCAACTCAAATTAATTGTTTATTGTTTTTTTAATCAACATTTTTCAACTTTTTTTTAAACAAAATTCATCCTTTTTTACCATAAAGTAGGTCACATCGCATGCTTGTAAAGTTTTGCAGCTACTTGCATGCATCTGAGCAACAGACCTCGCCAATGTGATTATCTCCAGAAATTAGCTAACCCCCTGTTGCCAAGGTAAAAAGGAATTCTGAGTCATTTTTTTATGTTTTTTTAAGTGTGGTCCTGCTCCACAGAAATGGCTGCTAAGGGTTATGGGTACTGTAGTATCTTGGGCTGTCAGCCATGCCAGGTTGCTAAAATAAGAAAGAAAATATTTCAGACAGTGTTGAAATACTAAAAACTGACCACAGCATGAACCTATCTCGTCATTACATTATACAGGAGTGCAGCGTTTCAGTCTCAAGAAATATGGTATAAAAGTATAAAATCCAAATTTAATTGATTACTTAAGAAATTGATGCTCTTCTTTCAAAAAGTGAACATGGATCGATGCCTTTTATGTAACTCTGTCTTAAATTTTGCATCCACAGCTGAAGATTTGGGGTCACTGCATGTCTTACTCCAACTCTTCTGTCAACCCGCTTGTTTACGCGTTCATGGGCAACAACTTCAGAAAGGCCTTCAGGCACGCCTTCCCTGCCATGTTTCTGTGGCGCACGAGGCGGAGAGTCAGGGTGGGAAACATGGATACACAGGGAGAGGGAGAGATGGATCGCCAGGCACCCAAAGGCGAAGCAGAGTTGCACTTTCTTTCATCTGGATCCTAAAGGCCACACTGGGCATTTGGACGCTGCACACTCATTGTTTATTTATAGTTTGTGCTGGAGATGAGAGCAGTCTGCCCACTGTGGCATATTTGTGCATGGACCTACACAAAACACAGAGATAACCATCCACACACACACACACACACACACACACACACACACACACACACACACACACACACACATTCCCATCATGTGATCTCTTAAAAGGACAAGCCAGTCAGGTGCCTCTCGTGACCTTCATGAGTTGCTGAAATACAATTAAGTCTGTCACATTTTTCAAGCTTAGCTGGACTGATGTAGTCAATTTACTGTCAAAGTGTTTGAGCTCGTAGTTTAATGTTACTCTCCAAGTTCTCCAGGAGGTGAATAAATGTCAATATAATACAGTCATTGCAACTGTTACTGATAGCATCCTTTATAGACGACTGCCCTGCTGATTTTAATTGTGTCAAGTGAAAATGTGGGGAAAATACTGCATTTCTGAACTTTCACTAATTGATAGTTGATTTGTTTTCTTTTCGGTGGTTCACTGTTATCTCCTGTTCGTTAGCTGGCTTCTTTTTCAGTGTCTTTTGTTGTGTTTTTGGACCATTAGGGAACTTTGTCCTTGCTCGACATGGCTAGATACAGTAGATACAGTAGCTGGTCTTCATGTTAAATCATCTGTAGCTGGACAGCTTTGTAATGTGTTAACCAGCTGTAAAAGCTGCACAAACACACACACACACACACGTTTCTTGAGTTTACACACTCACACAGGTAGTCAGGCAGACTAGTGGTACTAATGTGTTCAATAGGAGGCAGTGTTGCATTTACTTACAATGTAGAAATACTGAAAAAGGCACACAGTGAATATTTTCTTCATCTAAGTTTTTTCTGCAGCCGCAGTAATACTACCCAGAAATCCTTTCTCTCATTCTTACCTAACACATTGTTAGGAGCAGTGATTATGTCATGGCCATTACCCCATTACCTGTCCAATACATTAGTATTGTTTCATATTACCAAAGGTAATTTTAAGAGAAAGCACATTTTATTTTACAAATGAAGCTAATGGTATAATATGATGTTTTAAAGTTTTCCTCGCCTAGTTGGTGATGTCTGCAGAGATCTCTTTATTTATTCGACTGTACAGTCATATTCATACAGTCAGGATATCAAACAATCTTTAAATATGGGAATCTACCGTCTAATAACTATCAGCGATAAAAAGTCAATCTGCACTGACGCTCTTAGCTCACGTTGTAGATTGGTTACATATTTAATATCAGTGGAACCAATCAGTCCAGAGCTGAGTCGATATTCACCAATGATATTCGTTTATTTAGCAAACATGTGACACCAGCCAATAGGAGAGTGGATTGAACTTCCTGGATACTGTGCTGCCTTCACGTGATGTCACAAATACCAGTATTTATACAGCATCCACGTGATCAATCTATCAATCTATTTATTTATGTATCGTAAATTATTTAGATTTCCAATTATCCTGTCAATTATTATTATTTTTTTTAATAAATGTCTGATCTAATAAATTTTTTATTGATGTATCCTGAAAATTGACTGAAACAATTTGTTCATTATCAGAATAATTCATTTTCTTTTGGTCAACTGATCGACTAATCGATAAATCCACTAACTGTGGCAGGTCTAATATAGTGTGCACGCAGTAGTTTAATTTTTCAAAGTCTTCCTAGTTTGTTTGTGGAAAAGCCGAGCTTACGAGGAGTACTTGAACGCAACATTTCGCACACGGCAGATTGCAGGGACAGAGCAGAAATACAACCCACACTGAGGGGACATCATACACGTCGGTGAATCAACATCCAGCAGCTGAAAACAAGACAGTTTGTCATCATGGAGCAGAAACAAACCATCAACTTCGGTGCTGGACCTGCAAAACTCCCCCGATCCGTAAGTTCAAACCATTTTTCTAATTGCTTGTGTAGCGTTGAAGAAGAAAAAGCTGTAAAAAGGCCGAGCCGCTGATGGTCATCAACATCTTACGCTGCTGCAGAGATTTTACATCCATGTCGTGTGATGGAGGCTGTTTTGCAGATGCACATTTCAGATTTTCATTTCTACTTTTGTGTAACGTGTTCAGCATTCACACACTCGCTGTTAAGTGAGTTCGCACACACACTGGCATGCAGCCATCTGTGAAGACTCCACTTTTGGTGCTGTTGCTGTTGTCGGTTTGGCACCGGTCAGCAGCTCCCAGAGGCTGAAAACACAGTGTTGAGTTGCATCAGCCTCATTCATCCATGTGGAAACCTGCTCCTTTGTGCCTCCCTGGCAGCAGCAGATACCACCTCTAGATGGCGGAAAACACACAGCTTGTCAGAGGAACACATCAGAGCTCTGATTTATCAAACTTTACACAACTCAAACAAAATCAAGACACTAACAAAGTTCCCCTAAAGTTCTCCCTCTTTCTTTTCTTGGGTTAAAAAGAACAGAAATCCAGAATGGGCTAATCCCACTAACCTATAGTGCAAAAATAATCTAAGATATAGATAAGTGTTAAACCGTCACCATGCTAGTGTTTGTCATCTCTGAAGAAATGCTTTATCTGTGACCTGTTGCAGGTGCTGCTCCAAGCACAGAAGGAGCTGATAAACTACAGTGACACTGGCATTAGTGTTCTTGGTGAGTAGATCTATGCAGACACGTTTGTCATGATCAGGACATGCATACACACACTTGGTTGCCAGTTTATTAAGAATTCAGGGATTTATTATTATTATTTAACCTCCCCTCACTGATATGAACGTAAATAAAGCACCTTTTAATATAACACATAGATGATCCTGTCTTCTCACTGGAATCTGTGCTACTCATGTCCTGCCATGTGTCTCTGATATAATCAACATTTACTAAAAGGTGAGCAAAGAGATGAAATACTAAATCTTGTTGATTCTGCTTAAACCAGAGACGAGTCATCGATCGTCCGACTTCAACAAAATTATCAACAAAACGGAGAGTCTCCTGCGAGAGTTGTTGTAAGTGTTGTTTCACATGATATCCTCATTCCTCACTGCTCCTCCCTTTAAAGGAACTGAGGCCCTGCACAGTCACCGTGCTGCACTATCATTCACATTTATCATTTTATAGACAAAATTGACTTTTTTTTACTCTATCATTTACTTTATAATTAAATGCACCACAACTGCGGAGAATCATGACGCTTTACATCCACACCAGTGGATCAATAATTAAATATTTTGCTATAGTGGTATGAATTTGACTCTCTGAGTTTACTGGGACACATAATAATGTGTGCTCTGTTTAATGCAGTGACCTGTTGTTTTCACAGAAATATCCCAGACAACTACAAGGTAATGTTTCTGCAGGGAGGTGGGTCTGGACAATTCAGTGCTATTCCCCTCAACCTGATTGGCCTGAAAGGGGATAGGTGTGCCGATTACCTGGTGACTGGCACCTGGTCGGCAAACGCAGCAAAAGAAGCGGAGAAATATGGAAAAATCAACATTGTTCACCCAAAGCTCAACAGTTACACAAGTAAGTCTATGTCCATGAGTAAATGTCTTAGCTGTGTGAATACAGAGGCAGGTGATCATGTTCAATTATAATTATAATAAATAGTTTAATCTTATATGAGTAATCATTGTCATTCAGTGGATAACTACATTCCCACTTCACAACTTTGCTCAGTGGTCAAGCTGTTATGTAATTAACAATAGAGGCGACTGGTAGTGAAAAGCTCTGGTATGCCAGCAGCCTCTTCCACATGGTTGGGTTTGCAGTGGGGTTCTTGTTGGTCCCTGTTGGGCAGCGTGTAGCTGAATTGGTAGCGCAGCCGTCTTTCAACCTGAGGGAGGTTCGCTTTCGGTCCTCCCGTGGCTACATGCTGAGGTGTCCTTGGACAAGACGCTGAAACCCTGTTGTATTGTTGTTCTATATATGCAGCTGTCCAAACAACTATTTCCCCAAGGATATCAATAAAGTATCAATTATTGTTATCAATGTTTAGAAGAAGTTTTATCGTGATTTGGAATTATATTTAATTGGAAATGTAAAAGTAATTTCATTAAACACATACAGGGCTGTGATTAGAAATCTGCACTTTGTCACACTTAAATGATTCAGACCATCAAAGAAAATTTTAATATTATATAAAAACAATCTGGCTAAATACAAAATGCAGTTTAAAAGTAATGATTTCATTTATTAAGAGAAAATCATGAATGAACTGTGATTAGAAGCAAAGTGAAGCATGCTGGGGGCAGAGGCTGGGGCTGCTTTGCAGCTATGGAACCTGATTAATTCTGAAGGAGAATGTCCATCAGTTTATCGTAAATGTTCAATTACGGTTGCTGCTGCTGTTTTTGGGTGTAGGGGAGAATTACTTTTTAACATGGGGCCAGGCATATTTGGACACCTTTTTCCCCTTTTTAAATGAAATTCTCATTTAAAAACTGAATTTTGTATTTTATGTTTGTGTAATATTAAAATTTGTTTGATGGTCTGAATCATTTAAGTGTAACATGAGTGCAAAAATGTTTTCCAACATGTTTTCCAATTTTTTCCAACCTTCATATTTCAATGACTGTCTGATATTTGCCATTCAATTTTAAAGGTTTCTCATGGTCATGTTCATGGTGTTTGCTAATTAGCAAATGATAACATGCTAACATGATAAAACTCAGATTGTGAACAGTGTTTGCATTATACCTGCTAAACATCATCATGCTGACATCTTTACATTAAATACAGTGTTGCTACAAACTGTTTACCCTGGTCCCAACTATTGTATGTCATGTTTTAATTGTGATCTTTTCTTGCTCCCTCCAGAAATCCCCGACCCCGGTAGCTGGACCCTGAACCCATCAGCTTCCTATGTTTACTACTGCTGTAATGAGACAGTCCATGGGGTGGAATACAACTTCATACCTGAAACAAATGGGGCAGTCCTGGTCAGCGACATGTCCTCCAACTTCCTTTCTCGACCTGTGGATGTATCAAAGGTGAGGTCTACAACAACACCTAATAAAATATTCTTCTCCTTGACTTCTGAGTATCTTTTTTCCCTCTTATAAATTTTAAAAGGTATCAATAGAAAACTTTATCGTGCCTAAATTTTAAGGGATAAAAACAAGGCACGATGAAAAATAGCATATTTTCACATATATATTATTAATTTTTGCAGCAGTTGAGCTTAATTACAGCTGAAGCTGACAAAGTTTCTCAGTGCTCAGATATAATAAAGTGGAGCCAAGTCTCACAATTAAAAGCTGAGTCTGAAGCTGTAACTGTTTAGAGGGTAGAGGGTCTTTGCTCCACAGTTGATGGTGTGGTCACAGGCAAAGCCATTTTAATGTGCCTCTTTTCATTGTGTAGTTTGGGCTGATTTTCGCTGGGGCTCAGAAGAATGTGGGCTGTGCCGGGGTAACTGTGGTCATCGTGCGAGAGGACTTGATAGGCCACGCTCAGAAAGAGTGCCCGATTGTTCTGGACTACAAAGTGCAGGCTGAAATGAACTCCCTCTACAACACACCGCCATGTTTCAGGTACAGACTCTCTTCTGTTTTTAAAATTAGAAAGACCTATATTTCAACTGTCAGATGGGTAAAATAAATGTATTTCACAATGTATGTGTCTTCTGGGAGTAATTTTTCAAGCAAAGTTTTTATTTAAAATGCAGATGCACACATACAAATCTTGCAAGTTCTCCCAGTCTGGTTTAGAAGAACACAAGATACCACACAAATAAGAGAAAGCAACTATCTTCAGTTGTTACTGCAGATAAAAAGTACAGTACTGTTAAGTGTGAGATAACAACGTGCAAAAAGCAGTGCTGAGGTATATATATGTACAAAAAGAGACTGATAATGCACTTAGAGCAGTGCAACAAGTATTAACCTGGTCACCTGAAAGGATGCAAAGAAGCACTTCAGCATTTTGGCAAACTCATTTATTAGCCTTCTTGTGGAAACTTGAGAAGAGATACGACTTTCTCATAACTGTCTGTTAAATATGAAGCTACAACCAGTTGACCTTTGGACAGAGACAGGTTATATGTTGCCCCCTATTTTCAGTCTTTTTGCAGAGATAAGCTAACTACCAAGTGGCTGTATACTCATATGAAATAAAGCATAGTATACAGAAAAGTATTAGAGTGTATTCTTTAAATATTTTAAAAAGTACATTGATAAACATTTGAGGATCATCTTGTAAAACTTAATTTGTAAGAACAAGAGAGAAAAACACAAGCATCAGTAAAACTTCACCACTGTGATTATGTGTGACAGCTTTAATCCTCCTCCTCATTTTGTTGGTTCAGTATCTACATCATGGGTCTGGTGCTGGAGTGGATTAAGAACAATGGCGGCAGCTCTGCGATGGAAATGCTCAACAAGCAGAAATCCTCCATGATTTACGACATCATTGATGCTTCTGATGGTTTCTATGTGTGAGTATCACAAAGTGTACGCAGCATGTGTGTGAGTGGGGAAACTGAGTGAGGGTGGAAAGTTTCTGTGGATGTTATATATATTATAACCATCAGTGCCACTCTAGCCACCGATTATTAGACCATAATAGTGAGGATCTTGTATTATCAACAATTATCACAATCCAACCTTTTTTGTATTATGTTCAACTTAATCAAAATTCAAGTTATCACAGAAGTCTACAGGTTAGTATATTTAACTTATAAGATAACAAATGCACATCTTTAACCTACTTAACTATGCTTTGCCTCATATGTTATAATACATATACTCCATACAATTCAATTCAATTCAATTTTATTTATATAGTGCCAAATCACAACAAAAGTAATCTCAAGGCACTTTTCAATGTATAGTTTAAGACCTTACAATACCACAAAATAATAAGGAAAACCCAACAATCCCCCTTTAGCAAGCACTAGGCAACAGTGGAGAGGAAAAACTCCCTTTTTAAGAAAGGAAGAAACCTCCAGCAGAACCAGCCTCAAGGTGGGCGGCCATTTGCCTCGACTGGTCGGGGTGAGTGGAAAGAAAGAGAGAAAATACACTCGCAGTACAGCAATTGTTAGAGTAGCAAACTCAACCCACGAGTTTCATTTGGTTGCTAAGAAGAAGAAAAATCGGCACAGGTCATAATGTTAGCAGTGTTCTTGATGCTGTAATGTTACTCATAGTGTATGAAACACAGGTTACCAACCAAATATAAAAGGCTGCTCATCATTCTTGTAGAAAACCTGTTTTTATTTATCTGAAAATGCACCTTAAAATACTGTATTTTCTCTTTCATTATATAACCGAATTCAAATATAACAGTTCATACACACGAATGACAAATAGCTTAGTAAAAGCTACTACAGTGCTTTTTACAAATGTAATATGCATACACTCTTTATCATTTGCATGATTTGAAGTAATAAGGTGAAAAGTTAAACTACAGTAAGAACTCTCCTGCTGTGTCCAGGTGTCCCGTAGATGAGTCCTGTCGAAGCCGCATGAATGTACCATTTCGTGTGGGGAAGAAAGAGGGAGATGACGCCTTGGAAAAAGAGTTCTTAGACGGAGCATCCAAACGAGGGATGATATCGCTGAAAGGACACAGGTCAGTTTCTTCCCAAGTAAGGTTATGTAATGTAATAATAGTGAATTTGTGTTTCAAATGTTGACGTTTTGTTTGCTCCTGCAGGTCAGTTGGAGGAATTCGTGCATCTCTGTACAACGCTGTAACACTGGAAGACACTGAAGCTCTGGCCGCGTATATGAAAGAATTTCTCAAGGAGCACCAGTGAAACGGTGCTAAAAGTCAACTCATGTCACACAGTGACATTTCATTTAGTGCAGTTTAAACAAACCTGTGATTTACCACTAGTTAAAATTCTTGTTTGTCCTGGAAGATCTGTACATTGTTCCTAATAACCTTTAACCACTCCTGTTGCCAGTAATGTCTTAATTAATGTCTGTGTTTCACAGAATTACTCTTTTAATTAATATGTTGACTAAAAGCTCTTTGATGTACATAGTGTAGGTAAGTCTTGTTCAAAACATAATTACATTCCAGCATCTGACTTGGAAATATATGCATTTGCAGTGTAATTTCTTATTTTGCTGTTTTATATAAGTGACCACATTTTCTACCAGACCAGTGCACAACAACCCAACAGATGATGGCCTGGTTTCCATTTAAAGGAGGAATTTTGTATTCACCCTACAAATATTATGAGGAAATATGGGTTAACTACTGTATACATTTCTGTTTTCATTTTATTCACCCAGGTTTTTAAATATGACCTAGAACATGGGGGTATCATATTTTACCCACTAATTAATAGTAAATGTTGTAGGAGCTTCTAACATCGGCACAAGTTCAAACATAATTAATATATAAAACATCACACCAGCTCACAAGGTCACATCGAATCATCAATTTGTGATTCCACTCGGTGAACCTCTACATCAGTGTCATATTAATGGTCATGAACAAGAAAATAAACACGCACTAACAGACGTCAGATATCTGTGGGGAAAAGCACCAAAAACTAGTAACCTCATTGATGTGTTAAGTTGCGAAGATTTTTTGTCAACCTGCTGTTTCTGAGGCCAAGAAGGAACCTGCAAGCTAAAAAATAAATATCTGCTTAATGCTAGATGCCAGTTGTTTTGGGGGGGGGGGGGGGGGG
>OMLM01014512.1:0-13712 GCA_900302695.1 Helostoma temminkii
TGTACCTTCACTGGTTTTGACGTCTTGGACCAGAAAATATTTCAAAGTGTTGATTTAGGGTATTATTGCTTCAATGTTACATGATAACTTCCTTTCACCCCCCTTCTTTGAAAAGCTATGTGTATTGTAGCTGAAAGTTGAAACTCTTTAAACGATGTTGCATGACTTTTCTAATGAAACCGGTCCAGCAGTAGAAAGGGCACATTTCTGTAGACCCCAACAAAGACATTTGTGCCAACATGTTGGTCTTTATTGGAAAGAAAAAAGAAAGAAAAGACACCCAAGAGAAGAAAAACGGTGCAACTTTAGTATTCTTCTTATTGAGTAACACAGGGAGAGAAAATGCTCCAGGTGTTTGATCAAGTCAGTCATCATTACAATGCAACATAAATGTATGCCTCTATTTTTTAAAGTAGTAAATCCCTGTATAAATCCCTGTAGAGTCTGTCTGACATATACAAATACTCCCATCCATTTTATTTAATGTCAAGACACCACAAGAAGTTCCTCTCTTTGGGATTGGCTTTGCGTGTGTAGTGAGGGTGGTAATAATTAGTTACGGAATTGAAGAGTTGGCTCCTTCAGCTTGTGCCAGATGCCTTTTTATCGTGACCTAACACCCACCACACCTTTAAAAATGAAACATAGCTATATTATTCAGCAACAAAATGTTTATAGAGCTCAATAGTTAGAGGAGGTGGTGTTGAATCCTCAAGCAACCTCAGCTACCAATTCATGTGTGATCTTGCTTCAGATAATTACTCTTACAAAATTGTTTTTTGGTGTGCTGGTACAAACATCTACTGCAAATAGGAAAGCTAATCAGATAGTGAGCCAATGCCACTTCACTCTTCATTTAACTTCATTCAGTGTATAGAGTCTGTAAAACAACTAGGAACATGTGCATGGAAATATTATTTTTTGTGTGTTAACTGCACTGTCAGTCGTCTCAAAACATGGCTCATCAAAATTAAAAAAAAAGGCAAGCAAACAGAAGTCATTTGATGGATGGTTGGTTCTCAAAGAAAATAACTGTAGACAAATTATGACAAACGTTTGAAATTACCGGTTTACCAAAGAGCTTTGACGTAACATAGTTAAATCAACCACATCTACTATAAATTGTGTTGATACTGACTTGTTTTCCTATTTATATTGAAGTGACACTTTCAAAAGTGTTATTTCCTCAACTTTTGGATGAGAACAACTTTGAGGAAGTCTTCTTGGGACCCGTAGCTGCTGCATAGCACTACAATAACATAACCTGGATGATTGAGAATCTCCACAGACATTGATTTGACAAATGTTGTTGCTGCTTGCATCATGTATAGAGGCAATGTTGTTTGGCAATAAATAAAGCGCTAGATTTATGAACTGCAGTCTGTAAGATGTGGTTGGAATAGATGCCATGATACCACAGACCAGGGTTTACACCCTGACTGCTGTGTCAGGTTAGGTTTAGGCAAAAAGAGCATGTTGGTTAAGGTTAAGGAAAGATCACTGTCTGTCCCACAACCTTTCTCTCCCTCTTTCTTTATGTGGCTTTTTCAGTTACTACATTAATACCAGCTACATTTCTAACTGAAATATAAATGACTATTTATGATTCACACTTACCCAGGTTAGGAGGACGACAGGTGTAGGTTTAACCCAAATCGCTGTCTTTCAGGTATAACATACCCAAGAGAAACATAATAAGACTCTCTCCACAGTTGTGACATTTATTAAGAGAAGGTTTAATCTACCTGCTCCTCAGAAACCTCTATCTTGTACTTGACCAAATCCCTGCCCCGACTTGTATTTAACATTTCCTTCTCAACATTTCAGAAACAGGCACTGAATAAGTTTATTTCTTGGTAACATCTGCTGACAGTGTTGTATGGCAAAGTTGTTGAGAGCCAGCAGGACACACTATGAAGCATAAACTAAAAGAAAGCAGTGAGAATAGCTAAAGGCTTCATATGGAGCTATATAATGAGATGGTGATTGTTAGTGTAAACAGCAGTATTACCATCTCTTAAACATTACATTGCTTAGTGGTACACACAATCATTTGTTAATATAAATGTTGGATTGAAATAATTTATAATAATAATCCATTGTCCATCATCTAGCTGCCAGTGAGAGATAAATGTCAAGCAAATTACACTCACAGTATTTGCATGCAGCTTTTTGCAGCACAGCTGGGGTACAGTGCTCAAAAATAATATTAGCATTTCCTGGACACAAAGCTCATTTATTAAGTAATAAGACCAGAACAGAGAGGCCATGGCTTTAGCATGTGTTGCAAAATTCAAATTAATTTATTATCCAGTTGCTACTAGTTGAAAAGAAACCACACAACCACAACATCATTCTAGTAATGACAGATGAGTTTCTGCATGTTGGTTATGCAAAAGTAAATCTTAGTTTTTTTGTTTCATTTAAGTGTAAGAGTTTGAACTGAAAACTTTAAGACATTATTTTTTATGTACTAGCTTTGCTTTGTTATTTTATGTATTAACATTTTTTAGGTTTTGTGAAGGTAATTTAAGCCAACTGCATTTCAACACCAGTGAAGAAACTTGTGAAGGAATTTCTCTCCATGTTTGTGGTTTTAGCACTGCAAGACACAGTGGACTGAATGTAAGCAAAGATGTTCGCACTTTATTAATTAACGTATAATCCAGTTGTGCTGTCCAGCTGTTCCACAGGCACAGTAGTGAGTGACAGTTATACACAGATTACACTGTTGTGTCAGCCACTGTCATGTTGTTATACAGTACTGCATCTATCCATACATGTAGTTCATTTGCTTACCCAAAAAACAAACAGGAAACACAGTCACTAAGCGCGGAGGAAAACCTCTTCTCTGGCAATGAAGAAAAGAAAATATGAAAATCAGTATAAGAAAATAAGTTTGTTTCCGTTATGTTTAGGGCATTAAAACCTTGCTGCTTTCAGGCAAACATGAATAATTTGGCCTGCTGTGCCCTTAATATTAGAACTCAATACACAATAACATCTCTTTGGCTCTGCTGAATTCACAATCAGCTTTTTTAGAAGCCAGTAATTGTTGTATTCCACCTTCTCTACAGTGTCTGTTTTATTAATCTTTCTTGCAAGTCCACAACAAAGTCATTAACTATTGAAACAGCAGCAAAAACAATAAAGCAAACTAACTAAAACCAAATGATATTAAGATTTTTCTAATCACATCTGTAGAAGCTTCATAAACACTGAGTGTCAGTGTTTTATTGTTATAAATTGAAAGTGATAAAACAACAGCAACAAAAACTTCTAATTCTTAATAGTCTATAATTAGTTATTAGTTTAAGTTTAGTTCAAGTTTAGCACTGATTAAATCAGAATATTCAAATTTGACTTTATGTCACAGAGAACATGTTTTATTCACTTGAAAAGGCACATTGTTGGGTTAGTGTAGGGAGAGACAAGCAGAACATTTTGAGTCATTTATAAACATGTACCAGATAATTATTTGGCGAAAGTGTATTGGTTGTGATGTGAAGCTGTTGAAATGATTTCTTTGAACAGATGTTCTGCTACAGTGACTGGTGTGTGGTGTCTGAAGACCATTCCCACATGCAAAGACCATATATCTAGCTGTCTCACCGTGTCTTTTGACGACATGCAGTGAAATGACATAACACCACAGTAATCAGGGATACTTTGTCTAGAAGGGAAGCACAAAGGCATGCCTTGGATTCCTTTCCTAAGCTTCTGGAAGTAAACACAAATTAACTCAATAATATGAAATGCATTGTTAATTCATTGAGTAAAATATTTTTTTTAATCTCCTTTTGTCTGAAGTGTCCAACTGTTACCCAAGGCATGAGCTGTTGACATGCCAGATAGGCTTCTATTCTCAATTTTGGTTTTTATAGTCCATGTCTGCAGCTGCCCCTCTGCTTCAAAAGAGAGAATCAGTCTGTTGTTGAGGCAAGGGTTTATCATTGCTCCCTGACACTTTGTCCATTGGTGTAATGGAAAATGAGATAACCATTTGTCTCCAATAAATTGTTTTATTTCCAACAGTAACAACCCTTTATTTCCTTGTTGAAAAACATACATCACAATTAGGAGAATTAACATACTGGATGTAGAGGGCATTTGACTTGATTGAGCTGTACTTGAGTTGTGTCCATTAAGTGCAGATCTGTGTTTCTATAACTTTTCCAGGCAAGGACGAAGCTTGTTTAAAGTGCTGGCAAGGACAGATCTCTGTCCAGAAGGAGTACTAAACATTTCTCTTTATGGTGCATTCCTGCTGTTCTCTTGACTATGACTGACAAGGTTTTCCTCAGGCTGTGTGCTAGACTGAGCTGTGTATGGAAATCATGAATAGTAGTTCAATTGTACACACTCATGCTCAGTTGAAAGTTCTGTTCTGCAAGTTTTGCAAGTCATTACATATAGCAATATGTAAGTTAATACATGCAGCCATACAGAATGACTATGTTCCAGTTAGGCTTACCAAATTACATTTGTACTTTAGTAACAGCTAATAAAAATGTTTGATGAAGCTGTGTATCAAACATGTCACATGTGCATATGTTATAGTATTCACTGTATTGTGCCATGATAAAACTACAACTGATAGAGTATTGGTAATTTTCCATCAGCCTGTGTAATGTTAAAATTAGAGGGATCACAGAGCATTGCGCAGTCTGATCTTTATTTAACATCAAGTCCAATATAATGCAATGCACTTGATAAATAACAGAATTATTGAAAGATGAAGACCATCTGGAACATCAAAAGTTTCATGTTCAGCATTTGGTCTTGCTGGAGGCTATTGTTAAACCCACACCACTTGCAGAGTTGATTTCAAATTGTGATATAATGTCATGACTTTCAGCAAAAACTATTCTTTGTTTTGAGAATGCACAAGGTGAAGACCGGTGCGGGTTTTGACACAAGTCCATTAAAATAAAACACGTTTCCACCCTGATGAAGCAAGACATTTGTAAACATTGACTGAAAATGTATGGTACACTGGAAAAGAGTTGTGCAACGTGTTTTAATTTTGATGACTTCCAACAAAACCATATTTATGCCTTGCTCCATAAATGAGGGTTTTATTGTCCCAAACACTTTTAGGACAGTAGAATCTTGAACTAACTGCTCGAGAAACTGTAGCACAATGATTCATTTTGAGAATAAGCTTATTAAGGTTACTAAGTACTGCAATACAGAGGCTCATCTGCCTTGTGCTACCATCTTTTTTATTTTCCAAATGCCATGAATATCATTACTCACATTTTCCAACAGGAAGCTGTCCACAGATACAAGTCCACTGTCTTACCAACATCAGTGTAATTTTAGTAACAAATAGCTTCTGCTGAACTAAAGATAGTTGCTTTTCTATTGAACTCAATAAACTTGTTTGTGAGCTATTTTGAATTTGACATTTTGCTATGTGTGAATTCAGAGGAAAGCAGCTAAAAGTGCACATCAGACACATCAGAAAACTCTCTCTTAATATATCTGGTACTATCTTAATAATAATGCCTGTTTGTAATGTTACAGCCTTTGTATCTCAAAACTAGTGTACCATTTTTCTTAAATCTGCAAAATCCATGCTGATCAAGTATTAGATTTGAAAAATAATTTTTATTATTTAAGTGGTCAAGAATCTCAGTAAACGTCAAAGGAGTTCAGATCTGTGAATCGTCTTTCTAATATTACTGTTCAAATTTCTCTACATCTTGAGAGCACAAGTGGCTGCGTAACAGTCACAAACACAAACTGAGTGATTTGGTGTCTTGTACCATAGAGATTCATGGCTGCAACTAAGAGCAGTGACTTCTGGCAACTATCAGTAGTATTAGTGCCAAATGACCAGAGGTGGCAGAGTAGAGCTTCAATGTCAGAGTGTAAAGTGGAGGATACAATATCAGACAAAGGACACAGTCGCAAGGTATTTACCGGTTAGCTGTTGCTAATAATAAACCACCAAAACACTGACCCCTGAAGAATTGACATGGGATGTTTCCCCAAAACCACAGAAAATAATAATGACCATTTCACAATTATAGTGTTAGTTAATAATTTTTTTATTAGTTTTTTTTTATTACTTGTAAGCTCACATCACACGTGACAAATGTTATGGTGTGTCAGACGTTGTCTTAGATGCAAGCTTCATCCATATCCATCACAATTTAAATCCACAAAGAGATAAAAACTGCAGCATCATTAAGTGTTTCTTTCTGTGCAGACATGTCACCTTTACCAGGTCAGTGAAGTAGGACAGTCCCTCAAAAAATGGAACAGGGGATAATTTTAGTGCACCTCTGTTTCAATGTTTAATTGAAGTCATTACCTATGTATACTTAATTTTTCTTGTCATGCTTTGTTTGTCTTCATTCTGCTGTTACCCTTTAGAGGTGATGCACAGCAAACAGCTGGACATTGTAGGACTACTCAGTTTAGCGTAGGCATGAAATTGTAAATTTTACACAGAGAGAATGAGTGTGTGTTTGTGTGTAAAAGACAGAGTGAGAGAATGAGATGGGGGCATTTTGGCCAGCCCCTCATTGACCCTTGTTCACCCTTTCTTTTATGCTCCACCCTGGATGATTCTTCTCCTAAACATGTGTGCAGCTGTCAGCTGGCAAGTTGGTTTGTGTGAGTGTGCCTTTGGGGACAAATCAGTTTTTCATATTAGTTAATTAGTTTTTTGGGGTTTTTTTCCTGATGAAAAAACTTTGCAAAATGTTAAGGAATATAAGATGATGTTTTTTTTCATTGCAAATAAAAAACACAACAATATAACCTGAGCATTGCTAAACAAAATGTGGAAACTGTAAAATAAATATAAAAATATTTTATAAACAGCACAACAAACTAGTTATTATTGTGTTCTAATGCTGTTGACTTTTCTTGTCTATCAGTAGACTTTAATGGGTTTGTGGTTGTACATTTTTCTCATAAGCCGTTGGATGTTTGCCAAATATTTCTTCAGGTGTTTTTATAACGCCAAACCTACAATAGAGTGAGACTCAGTCTGTTTATTAGTCTGAGGCAAAGCTGATAATGTCTCTAGTGACAACATCTGGTTGTCACATGAGAGAGTTGTTGGCTCCGTCCACAGAGATGATGATTGGCTCTATTACTCTCTCTGTTCTTCTTTCTCACTGTTTCTCCTAAATTACCAAAACACATTTATAAATTAATTTTGCAAACTGAACAGTCTGTCTATATTGGTAAATAACATTGAGTTTTTTCTCATTTTCCCTTTTTAGCTGCGGCTCCAAAATTAAAACCGATAAAGAATCCAATAACAGTGAGTGAAAGAAAAAAGCTCATAGTGAAGTGTGAGGCCACAGGGAACCCTCAACCTACCTACAGATGGTTCAAAGATGGCATTGAGCTGAAGAAAAGCAAAGACGTCAAAATAAAGAACAACAAGTGAGTACAAGTCACCTACTATATGTCCTGTAAACTTAACACATGCAGTGCCAAATGAAGCAGTATAAAGGTACTTAAACGATGATTATATTTCTGATCATGCTGCTGTTTTCTTCAGATGATAATGCTGTTTGTCAGGAGAACTATAGTTCAGAAGTACTACCAATATCAATATATATACTAACTGAACAAAGGTTTTTATTTATTTGGGATAATAAAGGCTTAGCCTGTATTTTCAATTAATTGTAGTGTAATGGTAATAATCAGGTCAATTTATCACTTATGCCTATATACACCAAGTTTGCTAAAAGACATGGGCATGTGCTGTATTTAACTACCATATATTAGTGTAATCCTTCTGACTTATTCTTAACTTGTGCCATAGCATTTTTTACAGTCAGGCATTTCTGTGATTTAGTCACAAGCCTAAAACTAGATGAAAACTTGTAGTACATAACAAGACAAGACATCAAGATGGCACCCATTTATTTCAATAAACATTTCTTAGCCAAAAAGGTTTCACTTTTCCTGCTTAGTATCTATGTTGTGTGGCCCACTGTACGTGCCGGCCCTACCGCCTGCTCAGCATTTCACTTTGAAATTCATATTGCAGTGACATTACATACATAAAAATTACAATTCAAAAAATCTATAAAAAGGGTTATAATTAACCTTACTTACAGTCTGAAGTAGCCTAATGTTTTGCAGACTTCTCTTTTATTATAGCCATCTACTTGAGAATGTGTAATTTGTACAGCAGGAGCCTTTCACAGCTGCAGTACAACACAGTACCACTGGGTAAAAATAGAAACAGGGCCAACCGATGCCATATCCACCTCTACTTGAAAATTGCGAAAAATATATATATATATAATAAAATAAAAGAAGAAGAAAAGGAAGACATTTTTTCAACACGCATTTATCCTGCAATTATCTCTTGAGACCACACTGGGCACTGCTGAGCAAAATTTACTGTACGTAAGAATGCTTCTGTGGAGAACCCAACAGCTTAAGGCAATTAAGTAG
The DNA here is from genome assembly GCA_900302695.1 of Helostoma temminkii. Lineage (NCBI taxonomy): Eukaryota > Metazoa > Chordata > Actinopteri > Anabantiformes > Helostomatidae > Helostoma > Helostoma temminkii. Next base: position 8,437 of record OMLM01014512.1, read on the forward strand.
ACAGTACAGTTTTTAAACCTACTTAAGTAATGATATTGGCATGGGGTAGAGCATTTGTAATACTTTTTTGTATCTGTATCACTTGGTCCTATGCTTTCTAATTGTAAGCAATCCTTCGCCCTCAAATGTGGCAATAAAGTAAGTAATAATTGCCATGTTGCTGTTGCCCCGTCGCTTTGTCCCCCATGTTTCCACTTGTTGCGTTTCCATGCTGTTTCCTCCCTGCCCTGATTCCCCTGACTCAGCTGTGCAAGTGTTGTCTCCCACAGGAAAAACTCCAGACTCCAGATCAGCACAGCAAAATTGGAGGATTCTGGGAATTACACATGTGTGGTGGAGAACCCACTGGGAAAGGACAACTCCACTGGCACTGTTAACGTCCAAAGCTGTGAGTACCGACTCCTTAGATACAAGTGAAGTAGCACAGATGTACTGGCATTGTTGTTGTTGTTATGACTGTTCTCCTGCCAATTGAGAGATCCAAAGGATCCACTGCAAACAGGCATGTAACAATGGTAACATGCATGAAGAACAACTGTCCACACACATGGCCCTGGACCATTAATCAGTGGAACAGTACAATGTACTTGGAGGTGAATGTAATATATAGTGTGATCTCTACATTCTTATTCCCTGCAGACTTCTGGCAGTGAATGAATACTACGCTGCAAAGTGCTTTTAACCGTCACTTGCACAGAACAAAAGCAGCAGAGTGTGGAGTATAAAATGTAAAGCATAGCTCAACAATATTTAAGAAGTTGTAAAAAAAGTGTCTAATTCTTCAGAATATGTGGTAGAATCTAAGAGGCTTCTTCAGCAGTGGTGTGTATGTATTGCAAAGTACTGAAACAGATGAAAGAGTTTTGATAACAGCTGCTTCCATTTGGTTGGGTGGTGAGTTTGTGTTTCTTCCAGGCAGTGTGGGTAGTGAGCATGTGGCTGATGTGGGTAGCTTGTTGTCTGAATAAATGGAGTCAATATAAAACATATACAGACCTTGATATCTTTATACAGCTTTGCCGTCTCTTTTCAAAAAATGTCTTGATGTTTTGGACTGTCAACGAAGTTCACGGCAAGTTGTCTGGCACACATGAGTCAGGAACTGCTTGTTATGTTTAAGGAACTGCAACTGCCTGCTGGCACATTGCATTCATATGACTGTTATATCTGAAGACTGCTGAATAATGTCTCAGGTGTTTGAGTCTGTGCAGACAAAGGGCAGTGATGTTGTGTCAGTGCAGAGTGTTTTTTCTCAAAAGTAGCATGCACAATCGCATCTGTAATTATGCAATTGCAGGTGAACCATATCTGAGTTTACAAGATTCATCCATTCTATATACCTTCAGTGCTACTGGAGAATCAGTGAGTTAAAAGTAATGCAGTGCTAAGGAAGGGTCCTCAAACTGCACCACAGAGGGGATACTCTCACTTTCATCACTGACCTTGACAGTAGAATGATTTCTGTAGACATCCCACACTGGTATGATAGGTGTAGCTGGTGGTAGCAGCCATCAGTTAGTGTCCGTACATTCACATTCAGGCACAATGATGACTCCTCTTTTCTCTTTAAATTTGTCAAAGCCACCTTTAAGTGCTATTGTTTATGTTAAGCAGACATAAGTTGAGATGCATTATTAGAGTAGCAGCTCTTTTAAAACCTTTTGTGTTTTCAAACACAGCGATTCTAAGTGTTTCCAGTGTGCAAGTTTTGATTTCCGGCAAACAATTGTGCTTAAGAGGAGGAAGTAATCTATCTTGTATTTAAATGAGCTCTACTTTTTTATTTTCTGACATCTAAAAAGCTTTAGTGGAGTTTTATAACCAGAGTGTGTGACTTATACTGTGTGCTTGTTATGACACTTGACTTTTCTCCAGTGCAATGATATATTAACTTTTACTCATGAGCATGGGATATTTAAAAGGGTCAGTGATGCAAGATCTTAAGCCCTAGAAATTTAGGGCTAACATTTATGAAAAAATAATATGATGAATGACGATTACTGAGTCATGTTTAATGGCAAATAAATTAAATGTGTTAAATCTTGCTCTGCACCATGCAAAGGTTGGGGGAATCCCTGGTGGTAGCACCTGTTGGCTTGAGTGTTTAATGAAGGCTTATGAACATGTGACTTGTGGTCCATGAAACTCTATATGATGATCTTAGCAGGCAAAAGTGCGTGTAATGCAATAATATCAAAGGAACGCTATTAAATTACAAAGCAATGAACAAGTGGGACGAAATGTACAGCACAGTAGCTACAATGGATAAAACATGACTGAGCAACGACGCGCTTCGATAGTCTGTGTTTTCACTTACAACACATAATGTTTAAAACACATAAAAACATGATTTAGCTACCTCTGATACAAAATATGGGAAGCCAGCACTGACATTAGTTTAATCAATCTAGGATATTCAAACAATGGCATCACTGTATGTTCTATCACATGCCATGATCGCTAGATGTCTGTCTGCCTGTGTTTATGTTTGTGTATCTGTGAATGTGCCTCTCTACTGTTCAATAAAAAAAAGTCCCATTGTGTTACAACAGCACACCTAGTTCCGTCACGCTTCAGGGAAGAAGGCAAGACGGGGCGAATCAGGGGTGGTATGTCCATAGGCAGGGGGAGGACATCACCGAAACTACATACGTCAGTAAAAGGAAATGGCAGCAAACAGCCCATGTTGCTGTGATTATGTTATGCTGATGAAGGGCTGAAATCAGCAAATGTTGAGGAAAGCAGACAACAGACACATTGCACTTGCAGAAAATGTTTGTGACAGTAATTGCTTTTTTGTGTCTATGAAACTGGTTGCATTTAAAAACACCTGCTAATTGCTTGATTATGATGAAGAGGGTATGATTCATTCAGACTAAGAGCTTCTTTTCATCCTGAGGTCATAAGAGAAATGGCCATTGTGTTAAAGGGCTGCAGTGGAGTATGCCTGCCTGCTGCAGTATGTTGCCAAAGCAGCATGTAGCCGCAGTATTATCTGTGTATGTGTGCTTTCTAGGGAGGGAGAGCGAGGGGAGGGGTGCAGATCTAGATGGACAGAGAGAGCAAAAGAATAAGAGAACGTGGGTAAAGGGGGGAAAATGCAAAATGAGGGAATGCATGACAGAAAGCAGACGAAGAGAGGGGGATACAGCTAGAGGAAAGAGAGGCAGACTGTATGGGAGAACAAAAGTATTAAGAGGAAGGAGACAAGAGTCTGCTGTTTTGCAAAGGAGACTTTCGCACACATTTTAGAATGCAGTTTTTGATTATTAGCTTTGTCCAAAGTGTTGTTTTTTTTATCTGATGATAGAGTCAGGAGCTAGAGCACGACATTTTACCACTTGCTACTTGAACTTGATGTATTAATATAATTCAGCTGAGGAAAATGCAGTGGTTAGAACTAGCCTTCAATTTGATTTCCACAGACAGAAAGTGAACACTAATGAACATAGATGTTATAGTCACAGAGCAGCGCAGCACAGAGTCTTGTTCTAAGGCAGATACTGTGTAGCACACAGCCATGCCTGCCTGCTGCCTGTTCTGGAGAAATCAGATTTTGGGAAATCATCACTCAGCTCCACCACATGGCGAATACAGGCCACCACAACCCACCTCAGCAACTCACACAGTCACTGGTTTGACTTTGCATTTGCATGGTGACTTAGTGGAGGGTGACCATGGCTTTTTGGGTTTTTTTTTTTTTTGATATGGGGAAGGAAGTGTATTTGCACATTGCTACTTCTTTAGTAGTAACGGTAATTGCAAAAACCTCTTCCTGTGTATTTGCAGTGTTGTGGATACTTGCAACGTTTTCAAGCAGAGCAAATGTAATTCTGGGAAATGACAACTGTTAATGACTCTGAATCAACGAGTTTGAACATAGGTACCGAGCTGATATGCCTAGCACACAAGTGTGAAACCTGACAGGTTTCCCTTAGGTGTGATTAAAACAAGAGTTGCAAAACATACCTTAAATAAAAAGTGATGGCTCAGTTTAGTGAGAAATGTGCCACGTAAATGAGTATGTAGAAAAAACATAGCCACTTACTCTAAAAAGCAAAAACATATAATCCCTTATTATTGATACTAAACCTAACAGATGGTCATTACTCACCACAGCCAACCCATATCAATATTTGTGTTGCAAGATAAATGTGACACCCTGGTAACTCTGAGCCAAGATGTGGAGCATGGTGTGCAAATTGCTTTGGGAGGGAAAAAAATAACCAGTGTGTTCAGGGTCGGACCTAAACTCAAAGTGAACATCTCGTGCATTTTAAAGCACACAGTACATTATGGCTTTATGCCAGCCACACTGTTTGCCAATAAAATTGACTGATTGTACCTGTGTGGGGATTCTGACCAGTAAAAGACAAACACATACTGTCAGCTGATTAAGTACCAGTTACTGTATAATTATTCAGCACAGATTGTTGGGTTTTTTGTTGAGTTCAATGTTTAAATTGCTCGTTATCAGCGTTTCAGCCTTAAGACCCATTTAATAGTCTCCTTCTGTTTGGCTACATTTTAGCAGATTTACGGTTTTGAAATGAGATCGATCAGTGGGGAAATTTTCATATTCTTCTTTGAATTTGCAGGACTTTCCCTCCCCATGTTTATTAGTTCATATTTTGCCATCTTCAGCACTGTGCCAGACTGCATTAAAGTATGTGCCTCTTGGAATTTCATATGTAATTTTTTGCAGTTTCTGTAACAATTGCCGACATCTCTAAAGCTGTATTTTGAGTCTTATGCCCAACCCCCAGGGTGGAGAACCAGGGACCATTTGTTGTCCATGTGGTCTGACCTCTACCCTGTAATCAGTCTGGCATGGTAAGACCTGCTGGCCTTCTGCAGAATGGTGTAGTATATCATCAACTGTTTTCTATATGGCCAGTGTAAAGGAGCAACACTAGTCAAAGTTTGCTTGACTCCACGTGGCTTCAGATTAAGGCCTCCCATTATCCTACAGGCTGCTGTGTTGTGATAAGCGCTTGTGAGGCAGCCATGTGTCTGCAGGCTGCAGGTCACATCCTTGGGGGGTGCTGTACACAGCTCCACTGAGAGAATGTGTGAGCGTCCAGGAATGTGTTGATGGAAATCACAGCTGAACGTATGATTGCTCCAACCTGAGCAGTCATACAGGGGCCCACCAGCCACAATTTCAGGCCCACCCACTCACACATGTACACACACACACACACACACACACACACGCACACACACACACACACACACACAGGCACATACCTTTACATGTTTTCACCCCCTGTCCT
>OMLM01014512.1:13732-31946 GCA_900302695.1 Helostoma temminkii
AACAGAGCAGCCCCATCACAAACTGAATGCTTAACTAACTAAAGATCACCTCATAACCTTTATATGGGACAAAACATCAGATAGGTGTTTCCAGTTTGCTGTGATGTAGACTTCAGAGGATGCACCACAGACACGCTGGCCACTCATACCGTTGTTGGATCTCTGCTTCATATTTCAGACTTTTCAGAGTTCATTCCGTACCATATGTTCCGAATCTGACTAAATTCACTGTGTCATGCATGATGCATTTGATCAAAGAAAATCAGTTAATGTATCAATAAAAACATTGATTGATGCGTGCTCTTAATACATTGTTTGTGATGTGGAACTACTGTAGTGTTCTGCTAAAATGAGGGACCTCAGGTTTCCCAGAAAAAAACAGATGAACATCAGAAAAACATCTGAGAGTTATAAAGATTTTATAAAGATTTTGGCCGTTAGCAAAAATTTCATAAAATTGTTTTTTGCCTTCATTGTATTTGCCTTCAGAGAACACAGCTATAAAGAGTCTATAACCTCATATTTTACTATTAAAATTAAGCTGTGCTGTTAAAGCAGATGTGTTACGCTACAGGCATATTGACAATTCTGTAGAATTTGAACATATTATAATAATTTAAACCAGATAGACTTTACAGCAATTATTACAGCTTTTACGTCATTTAGCTTGTAGAAAAGTAAAAATGTATCAGACAATGTTATTATACACTTTGAAGTGTTTCAGTAACTTTTTATATTAATGATATAATATATAAATATATTATCATGTTATAATGTTAAATGTTACAGAGGTGATTTACACATACACAAGAAAACCAGCTTTTCTGTTTTCTTCCAGGAAATGTTCATATTTCTCTTTACGTAAGTAAAGCATTACAGTAAGCACTACTTTGAACTAGATAAACAACAACTTCCTTTACTCCTTGTATGTCCCTCTTTGGTCTGAATAGTAAAAACAAAACTTACTCACCCCTGCTAGACAAGCAACAAGATAAACTCATTTCTAATGACGCCAAAGGATGTTAGTTGTGACCGTGGCTGAATGTGGAGTATCTGTAAGCCAGTCAATTCTATTGATTGGTGTGATTAAGCAGCAACAGCAGCAGCCATGTCTCAGAGAAACAGGCCTTCACATCTGCCAAGTGTTCTGTATTTACAGGCCACTGGAGAACAGCTTGTCAGGTTCTGTGGATCACACCGCTGCGCTATTAGTCATACTCAATTTTTCAAAATTATCCTCAGTCCTGGGATCTGGACAGACATTCCTCTTAGGTCTGTTTGATTGCACCAGTATCTCAGGTCTTGTCATTGGCATGCTCGACCACAAACTCGGAATTCAGCTCAGTATTGACGTGCAGGAAAAAAACTGTTTACATGTAAACCAGCTTCCCACTTAACAAAGAATGAATTGAAGAAGTTGAAAAAAATACTTTCAGTTTTAGTCAAAAATATAAATAAGCAATATCTGAGCAACTGCCAAACACTGATCACAGAAAACCAAGTTAAAAATTCAGGTGATTGTTACTCAGTTCGTGTCAAAATCTTCTGAAGTGAGACTGTTTATCATTCTGACATCACAACTTACCTCATGACAGCTGGTGTGTGTGAGTTTAGAGCTTGTTTTGAACTTCACCCACAATAATGTTTAGTTCTTGAAGCAGTCACAAAATCGTCACTTCACCCACTCTGGATCTTGTTTTTGTTTATGGGTAGGGACTTTCTGTATTAATGGGCAACATCCGCTACGTCCAGAGTATATGGAGGCGTTTATGTCTCAAGCAGATGAGCAAGCACAGCATCATAAGTACACATCATACAGCATCACTGAGCCATCTTCCTTATGGCATGTGATGTTGCAAATGAATTCACACACAGCACAGGGCTATGGAGGACTTGAACCCCACATTTTGAATAACTTCCAAAAGTGCAGTAAATGAAGTGGAAATACTAGGTCATGATAAATAGCAACTAGGTTGCTGCATGCTTGTAATGCCCGTAAGGAAAGAATTGTCTTTTTTTTCTGCCCTTTTGGCATCTAGGTTTGGCATCTGGGTGTGCATATTTCATTGTTTGTCTGGGCATGTGTGGTTTGATTAGTCGTGTAATTATTAGGTTTTCCAAAGGATATATTTTAAGTTTTCGGATGTATTTACACATTTTCTGACATAGCAATGGAAGCACAGTTTCCTGAACAATCTTTCAACTCCAATAACCCCAATTAATGTGGCCAAAAATAAGCAGTTAGGTGGTTGACACATAAAACATAAATCGCCTCCTTAATACGTCAGTAATTCAGAGCTTTTTGACAAGGGTTATGCATGGTATGATGAGCTAACTTTGATTTATAATTTAATTTGACTTATGTGCTAATGTGTTAGAGAAGAGGCAGCTGTTGAATCATATCATTATCAGAGAAAAAATACTAAGAGATATTAAATAAATTGACCCAGAAAAGTTTCTCAAAGCTGCTTGCTCTCTTAATTCACTTTAATCCCTTCAATCCAGTGTGATAAGTGGGTACCCTCAATCAGATCTTTTCAAAAACAACTAAGTTATCGAAAATCAAAACACATCTCCCTTCTTAGGATATCCAGTAATCTCACCGTGTTATGTGGGACAGTTAAGCCCTCAGTGTGAATGAGTGAGGATATTGCTATGTGTGGAAGGAAGCAGCTGTTACACTTGAAAAGCTGAGTGATGTGAGCAGGAGGTGACATGAGGTTTTCCTGTGTGCAGGGTTTTGTTAACTCTTCCAGCGGTCAGGACAAAACATAGCTAAGACTTAATTTAATAGCATAATAAAAGATTCTCTTTCAGGCCCCCTCAGCTGTCCTGGTGGTCTTTTCCTGTCATGACCCCAACTATGTGATTGTCCAAGAATATGTTTAAATAAACCAAAAAAGCATAGCAGTGTTTGTTAATACTTAAAATAATAAATAATAAAATTGTTCATTGTATCATAAAGGTTTGCTTGAGTCAGTCATAATTTGCATTGCTTGGAATGCAGGTATAGAGACACAGCATCCTGAAAAAAATAGGTCTGTGAGTAAACTATTGTTCACCCACATCAAACAAAATCCCAGCTCTTCTTATTACTTTGCATTTTTCAGAATATGACGTATGTGTAGACGAGTGTCTACACACTTTTCTTTGAACACAAGAGGAACATATACTTACCATTCCACTGCTTAAAGCTTAGAAGTGCAGTACTATAGTTTGCTTTCCACAGCTGTCTCTCATCCTAAACCTCCCATTACTGCATCACGCTACTTCCTTTTGCTGGTGATTGTTGGTGACAAATCTGGGATGACTAATTTCTTTCCTGGGAAAAGTCAGAATTATTTTCAGATGAGTAGATACCATTTTTTTCTTCTTCTTCTTCTTGTTCTTCTTGATTTCATTTGGAGTGTGTAGGTGTGGAGAGTGGATGGAATAGGCTTCACTTTAATCACAGATACACTCACTGTGAACTCATCTATTAGCATACACAGGTACAATAGCCTCACAAAATGTCAGTGCTCTATTTCTCGAATTCAGAGCATGCAATGAGTGTAGGTGGTGCGTGTACATAAAGTATGAGTAAAAAAGGGCTGCAGCACACAAATGCAAGTGTGTGCTTTTTGTCTTTCAGGGAATGGTAGTGGGAAACGCTTTAGTCCTAGCAGCTGGCCTCTGCTGTAGCTCTGAGCACTAGACCCAAATAAGGAGCTGTGGTATATGTCTTCTGTACTGTATGTGGCACAAGATTCCAAAGTCTTTCCTTCTTAAAAATGAGGGCCAGCTGTTGAACATGAAGGACACTGAAAGCACAGGGACCCCACAACTTTGTTTTAAAGTGATGAAATGATCTACATTATTATTGTTTAATACAAATAATAATCAGATAATAATTACTTCATTTAGCATTATGTTACTGATGAAAATAAAGTTTATGCCGGTAATGGGACGTGTTTTTGTCTCTAGTAAGTTCTAGTTTCTAGTTTTTAAAATAACCCCCATATCTCTCTTAGCTACAATTGCTACTACTAATTATTTTTTAAATATTTTACCATATATTTTCACAACATATCCCAATACAACAGTTCTTCTTGTATTATGTTATGTATTAAGGTTATAGTGTTAGTATCGTACTAGAATGTAGTATACTCATAGAGTGTTTATGATAGGTCGTATACTACCGTTTAAATACATTTGTAAAGAAACTTTTTGGACCCTCTTTGCATACAAAACACACTAGACACACTAATACTAGATCACTGACAACTGGCCAACATACATCAGACATCCGCCTAAAACTTTTATATTATATTATGGTGCAGATTTTGAGATATATATGTGTATGTTGTAGATAGACTCTAGGCTGCATGGTCCTCTTCAAAATAGACACAACCTGACTATGCCTGATTGTTCACGCACACAGAAATATGTGCAGTGAAGTCATCCAGTAAAAGAAGGACATTTGAATGGCGATCATTTGAATTGTGACAGATATGGCACAGTGGTGTAGTGGTTAACACTGTCGTCTCACACCTAGGAGGGCTTTGTGCCGGTTGGCTTTCTGTGTGGAGTCTGCATGTTTTCCTTGTGTCTGTTAAAGATTCTCAGACATCCAAGTTAAGTTATCTGGAAGTTGATTTCCAGTTGTCATGACTCAACTTGTTTTCCATGGTTTCCCTGTGTTTGTGTGGGTTTTGTGTGGGTATTCTAGGTTCCTCCCATAATCCAAACACATGCAGTTATGTTAAATGGTGATTGCCCATAGGTGTGATTGTCATTGTGAATGGTTGACTGTCAGCACTGATATGATGTCAGCACTGTGATAGACTGGTGACCTGTCCAGGGTGCACTCCACCTCTAATTTGGATGAGCTCTAGCACCCCTGTGACACTTACTGGGAAAGGTGGTAAGCATATTGGACAGACGGATCTATCAAACTAAAAAAAAAAATTTAACTCATGGAATAGTCCATTCTTACTCAAAGGAAGGGTTGGGAGAAGAATAAAATGTTGGTAGCAACCTTCGGTGGTGTTTGTCGAAAGGTTTAAATAAGGATTGAAAAAGGTGATAAACAAGAGATGTGGAGGCCTTTGGCACCTGTGTTTGCTGCGGGCCACCAGATTGCTAAATCTGCAACTGTGGAAAAATATATTTCATTACAGTTTTCAGTAATAAAATTAACACTATACCCCTGCAGCATCACTGAAAGCTTTTAACAAAGATGTCCTCTTGCTCCACTTCACCTTTTGCTGCTTAGCTGTGACAAAAGAGGCCATACCTACCAGTTGGGAAAGTTGCAAACTCAAGGATGCTGTAAACAACAGTTTCTCATGGCAGAGTGTGAAAATGAAAACAACAGGCATTTGCACACTAAAAACAAGGAAGCAACAGTAGCTTTGCCACCATACTGAGCCTGAACTGCTTCTGAAAAGGCAGGAAGCAGCCTCGTCTGGAACTGTGCCGTGGAAAACACCATGTGTCACTTTGTTGCCAACTGCACACTTACAGTTGGCCGGCAGCAGCCATACCGGCACCCGTTTCGGTGCCTGCACCATGCCGTGCCCTTCCTAAGTGTGCTTTGCTTCTTTGCATGAGCAGCTGTTGTGCAATCACACACTGGGCTGCTCTTTGATTTACTTCAGAGCGGAGACGATTGAGGCAGGCAAGACCAGGCATATCAGCTATGTGATGAAAAATGGTAATAGAACACAAGAATATAAAAGAAGACACACTGGTTTTGGCAGTGGCAGTCTCGCTGAAGAGTGGGTGGTAGATTAATGTTCATGGCAGGCTCCATTTTGTTCATTTCTAAACATTCCTGTTTGTTACTGAAGGTGTTTGAATTGTAGATCATTTTCTATTGAAAAAAGGAAGCTTTAAGTGCACTTTTATTCATAATGGGTTCGAGTGTCCTACTTACAGTAAATACTGATTTAATTCCTCTTTGGGTATTTGACATGAAATCTCCCTCCTTCATTTTGTTCAAACACTGAAGACACTGATGCTGGATATTGCCACTGATTGGGTGTGCCTATAGTGTACGCGTGGAAGAAGGTGCGTGCTTGTTTTCTGTTGGCTTTGGCAAGCTGAAATATTTTCCAACTGAAGATCCCGTCAACAAACTTTCTTTTCTCAACCCTCCTACTTCTGTATCCATCTCTTTTTTGTCTTTCTTCTCATTTGTTTCTATTTTGTTTTTCTTAATTTTTTTCATTACTGCATTTGTCTGAACTTGAGCTGTCAAAATATGTGCCTCTAAATCTCAATATGAAAAAGCATAACGTATGCCATTTATCATCTAGTAGAAAAACATTTTTAAAAGTAGCAGTTTTTCATGAATATAATAGTATTTTACATGTACCAGCACCCCATCCCACCATCCCTTGTACAATGTTCTATGTCAGTGAAAACCAGATGTTTATCTTTCTGTGTTATTGGTGCAATTTGTCTCAGACTATAGAACGATAATACCACTATTCAGTGCCACCACAAAAGCTAAAAAACACAAATATAGTATAAATGTTTCTTTTCTGTCATGTAACCTCTTTCACCACATCAGACTCACCTGTCAGCAACTTCACATTCAACCAAAACCACACTTCTCAGTTGAGTCTTTTGTACTTTAACCTTATCTGTTTATCTTATTTATTCATTCCAACCAGATTAGACAGTCTTTGCAGAAAGGAACATAATGCAGTCATCACGAGTGTAACAAAAAACGCATGCAATATGAATCACCCCCATGTATTAAGATAAAAGGTCTCAGTCCCAGCTGTAACAGGAGACTTGTCTGACATTCCCTGCGAAGAGTACGGAGGTGATGGGAGGGAGGCAGCCAGAGCATTTTTCTGGTACATAAAACTAACTTGTGGAAAAGCATGTCTGGGTGGTAGAGCAATTACAGATACCACCCTTTTTATGTGTCTGCTGAAGGGCCTGTTCTTAAGACATATTTCACTTTCACTTCCAGTGTCTATAGCTGTAGTAAAAATGCTCACCTAGTTTGAAATGAGATAATGTACGTGATGATAAAACAAGCTTAAAGCCTCTGTGTTTTTGCAGTATGGTGCCACCTGTTGACCATCTACTATTCCTATTACTTTAAAGAAAATCAGTTTACATTCATAATCTAACTATACATTTACATATATAATTATCATAAATGAGAATTGTACCTATTGGACCTTCATGTTTATGTTATGTGCCATGTTTTACTGCTGAAGAGTAATGTGATCTGCACACGGTTGCTCATTGACTCGTAATTTATACTTTTTACACTGATAACATTGATTTTAAGAGTGAAAACACAAAAGCAATAACAAAGTCCAGATGAAGCTGTTCCATCACTGGTTGAATAACTGCCTTGGCTTTTTCCTGACAGAGAATCAGATTCTGTCCTGTGTTTTGACTTTGTGTTCAATTGCAGTGCAGAAGTGAAAGAAATGAAGCCAAGCTGCAGTGAATTATGAACATTCGTCATAAATTAGGATGACATGTGTTTAACTCTGCACTATAGACAGGCCAATTGAAAATGTATTTGATTACACAATTTGGCATTTCGGGCTGAGCTGTGAGTTGCAGCGCAGGGCTAGGATTCAGCATGAGCACTTTTCTATTTGCTGCATATGCACGGGGTGCCTCAAGAGGAAAAAACTGTGCAATGGGGACCTCTCTTTTCATTTTTACGATTTTCCTAGAATCCTTTGGAGAGTGTGGAAAGACAGGCATGTTTATGAAGGTTTCCAGATGGTCCTCCTTGCACCCCCAGTTTTTCTTTTCAGTTCTTGGGCCATGAAGGATTAATCAAAGTCAGTGGCAAGAGCTGATGGCTAAACACTGTGACTCTTAGTAACCCAGAGGAAGCCTCTCTTCAACTCCAACTCAGATTCAGCCCCTGGGCTACAGGACCAAGGAAAGTTGAAACCTGAGGTTAAGAAACAAAGCAAAGTCAACTAAACATTGGCCACGTAAGTGCAGATAAACTCTGCCTGTAACTCTTTTAAGTAGAGCAGCTGATCTCCTTGGGCTAAAGGAATTTGTCTCCACCACGCAGAGCGGAAAGCAGAGTCAACCTTGATAAATACACCTGAACTCTCGTACCCTTTGTGTGGCTGGGGATTGTGCTGCATGACTGTAGACAGACAGCACCATATGGTATGGCAAAGAAATTCACCAGAACAAATCGATGGAGTTCATTTAGACATAGGTATTTATTGATTCTCTGTCACATGTAAATATTTTAATTCATTAAAGTTAAATTTGTATGTCTTTCTGGCTATAACTTGAATCCATCCAAGGTAAATCAGTCATTTTTAGCCTCACCATTACATCTAATCTCAGGGAAATACATGCAAATTAAAGTGCTGTGTCCAGAAAGAGGAAACAGAAGTTAAGATGTTATTTCGAAAAATACAACAAATTTATTTTTGTCAGTAGTTGACCACTGTTACCCCTCCCCTTATTTACACTACAGAAGAAACAGTCAGGTGAGGTGGCGGGATTAACTGGTCCAGGTGGAACAGAAGCGACTTCAAATGACAGACAGACCAATCAACTATTCTATTTTAGCAGCCAATCTAGATTTGTGTCTTGATTGGTTGGTAAAAATTAAATTTTGTTTGAATTACACTGTAACTGAACACTGTGTGTGCAGTGAAACTAGTGTTTGTTATTGATACACGACGGTGCAATGTACTTCTTCTTCTTTAGATACATGCAAAAATTACAAGCAAATTTGAAATCAAATTCCATTACATATTGTTCTCAATGCAATAAAGACTTTCTATTCTGTTCTATTATTTTTTAAAAACACTGCCACTTTAATTCAGCTGAACCACTGCTCTGTGTGGTATGGTACATGTACAACATTCACTACATTGTGTATTTGTGTTGTACTGCATGTAAATCAATTTTTACAGCCAAACTGGCAGCACAACAGTACATGTACAACATCCAGTTTTCTACCAAAACATCCATTCCTGCAGCCAATTAAACATTTTTACGTTTGTGGTTAGTCACACACCTTGCTTAGTTAGTTACTTAGATTGTAGTCTCTCTTTGCTTAAGAGATATTAAATGGCTTAATAAGAAAAATAGTGCCAAATTAATCCAATAATCATCAGAACATAATCCATTCAGCAATATATCTACAAAAATGTAATTGCTTTGGGAGTTTAGTTGCATAGTAGATATAGGGTTGATACAAAAACAAAGTAATATATAAAACTTATATGTTCACATCAATTATCCTCCCTTCGTCTAGCCTGTGTGTTTGCTCAGTAGCCCGTGGAGATTTTAGAACAGAAACAAAATCCTCAGGTCACCAATTTAAAACTAAAGTGACTAATGCACGTGAAACATAAACAATTGCATGCAACCAGTGGTTATGTACATAACACTGGTTACCTCAGAACAACATGAATCAAATTCAGACACTGAAGGACATGCACTGGGCTAAAGTTGCCAGGGCAACATCTGCCCTCATTGTCTCAGCTGCCCCTTGAAGGGGGAAAAATTGGCATATTGTAAAAACATTACTTTTTGATAGTCATGTCTATTTGGGACATTGACGTTGTGAAATGATTATTATTAATGGTATAATCAACTAAATAATAAAATAAAACTCTCCACTTATGATAATAAACAATACATAGGTTGTCACGTTTGCATAACGTTGTTCAAAATTGCCATATGTTTTAAGTACTGGCTAATGTTAGCTTCTTTTATATTGCATGCTAAAGTGCATGGTAGCTTCTTGTAAAAAACTGCTGATTTTGGTTAATAATGCCACATATAAAGATATAATTCGATTTAAACACAGCAACAAGCTACAGCAAATGTTAACATAACATTTTTAAGATGCATTTCATATGATTTCAGCATGTATCATTTCAGAACTTTCCCAGGAAATTTGTACTATCATACTTTCATCATACTCAGCTGGAGACACAGCATAAGTTATCTGCAATCATTTGTGCTGGAGATGAAAAGTCCATTTCCCTTCACTGTTAGCTAGTCCCACTCGTCCATTAGCTGGTCAGAGAGGGACTGGAGCTGATCTCAGCTGATATCAGGCCACCAGTCTATAACACTAAGTAACACTAACACAACCATGTCTTGTTGAAAGTCATCTTTAAGTAAATATAATAACCACAGTACAATAACATAATACTATAATTTTGTATAAACATCATACGCTCATACTGTAGATGGGATGCCCAGGTGTTTGTATGTGCATCTTTAACCATGTCGGTACATTTTAGGCCTTGTCATTAGTTTTAATCTTGGGTAAACATGTGGTGCAGCAAGAGTAAACACTGAATTGGCTGAACCAAAGCACCTCAGAAAAAAAAAAGCTGTTCGTTTTGACTGGGACACAGGGTCTATATGTATCACTCCTTGTATGGGTTTTTCAGCTAGAGAAAACTAATATCAGCAGCATTTATGATTATTTGTTTTAATTCCCTAGTTTGATTTGTTCTGGTACAAATAGACTGAAGCATCCAAAAGAAGCTCTGTGGATAACTACAGTACAACTACAGTACAACTACAGTACAAGTTGCTTATTAGACTGTGTATGGTTGTAAGAAATAATGAGAAATAGCATTTAATAATGTTCCTTTGCTGAATGCAAACAGCATTGTTCAAGACTAAGATGAAAAAAATTGGGTATATGGGTCATTGCATAAATTCCCCAATCAGTTGTATTCCCTCACGGCTTCTGGAACCAGAATGACAAACATTACTTGTTGTAGGAACATTTGCACATACCAATTCTAGGAGACACTTAGTGTATAATCCAGTCAAAAATGGACAACTCACCAATCGAAGTTTTTCTTTGCTAGGTTTGAAAAACCATAATTCAACTTTCTATACAATTAATTTCCAAAACTTATTTTAAAAGGTACCAGGATTACATATATTAGTGAGCAAATGTGTTTTCTAGTGGAATAAGTGATTTATGTACTATACACACATGATGTCCTGCAGCTACATGCACCAGTATGTACAGCGTAGTACATCTGGTTCATACTGACCTATTGTTTGTTAGCAATTGTAGAAGCAGAGCTTAGTTACAGTATTTAAAATGAAGATGTGAGCATCCAGCCTGACATTGCTCCTGACTGCAGATTAAAATGAGAAGACTCTTACACACAAAGACGATGGCATCTCTTTGTCCTGCCTGGACAGCAGGGTTTAACATACCCAGTGAAGTTCTGCACATATATTTTGACATAGACTTTTATATACATAAAACATACTTATATACTTAAGTATATGTTGCAGTTTTATAAGTACATCTATTATAAGTGGGGCTCGTGTGTGGTTTTTAGATGCTTTGTGGATTTGGTTGCAGTTGTAGAGTACCATTTTGTTGCCATTCATACAAATACTTTAAACTTATATATGTATGAATCTCGGACATGCACATGAGAATACGTTCTGAATTAGTTTCTTTACTCATCTGTGTTACTGTGCATCTGGACAAGTAATTGTAGGACACAAAAGAAAGTAGAGAGGACAGCAGAGAAAATAATAAGAAGAGGAGAAGAAAACTGGGACACTTACTGTGCAGTGTCATAGATTGGATTTCAGTTGATGACTGTAGGCCAATAAATGTTCCCTTCTGTATTGTTTTTGTTATACTGTGGATACTTGCCATTTTTGAAGCCACTGAAAGCTAGCTAGAGCAGTTACTTGGCTGTTACTGTGTTGTCAGTCAGGAAATCTCCAAAAGTATCATGTGATTTTGAAAGGTTTGGGGTTTCTGTATATATGTGTGACACTCTGCCTTTTTAATGATCTATAAAGTTATAGAAAATGTCTGCTCAATATGAAAATGTACATAAAAATACATATTTGTACAATACACCTTTAAAAATCAATAAAAAAAATAAATAAATAAAATCATGAAATCAGGCAGTAAAATTGCTTATTAAAATTTATAGTGATATTACAGCCCAAATGTGGTAGATTTGTACTATTGTAAAACATTTCAAAAATTTAAAAAAGCAAGAAGATGCTGCAAAATAAACTTGGAGTTTCTGCTATTTCAATGTTGTTTTTATAAAAATATTCCTGTTAACAGCGTATAACAACAAACGCACACATCTCTACAATGAAAAACAGATCAAAATAACTGAATTTGTATTTATTAAGAGACATTATCCCATGTAACATTATCCGCCACGTTATATACACTTCTGGAAAATCAGTGATCCTGTATTGTTTTCTCTTCAACAGCACTCGATTAGCTAGCTAAAAAGACAATGTTGGGTTAAACTAGGAAGAAAACCACTAATGGTGCAACCAGCCACCCTTACAGTCTAACATAACTGCATAAATAACCTAGATGAAACATAGAAGAAAAAGTAGAGCCCTTACTTTAAAGAATGTGGTCTGAAAAGCCTTCAAACTGTTGATTAATGTCCATATGCCCATCAATAAAATACCCAGAGGCCACACAACATGCCTAATAGTGTTACTGCACTGCTTATCTACATGATCTCTCTGCTGTAGCTTACTATTAGTAAAATAACTCAAAAGAAATGAGTCTAATTTTACTGAACATTTGTGTTGAAAACTTGCAAAATGTACAGCAATGCATTTATCTAAAACCATAGTATTCTGTTTATGTATAGGCTTATGTTTATTTGTTTGTTTGTTTGCATGGATGTATAATAATTTCACATTAAAAACCATTTTAAAATAGTACAATTATGTAATAATACAGTAGATTCTCATACTGTTAAACTTACTCACATTTTAACTTTAATAATACAGAACATTTATTGAAAATGTATTCTTTAAATTTATTGTATTTTATTGGTATATGCTTGAAAAATGAAAAAAGCAAAAATCTATAATTTTATGGTAAATATCTGTTAAAAATGTTCTGCAGTTTTTCCAAAATCTAATTTGGGATAATGATCACCTGCTTTCACTTGTATTGGCAACAGCAGCATAGAAGTTATCACTGGAGCTGAAAATGAGGAAAATAATTGAGTGCACTCAAACACATTTGGAGGGATCAGCAGTAGCCAAATAAACTTTGACCGCACAACACGTCCAGGGTTCAAATATCAGCCTTGATCCTCTCTGTATGAAGTTTACATGTTCTCCACCTCCTTGTGTGGGTTTTCTCTGGGTCATCTGTTTTCCACCCACATGTAGGCCAGGTGGACTGCAGATTATGTGTGAGTATGATTCTTTATGTGTTAGCCCACCCTGAAGAAGACTGATGACCTGTCCGGGACATTCACCAGTGCATTCTGGGATAGGCTGCTGCCCCAGATAGGGGTTCGTGCAGCTTGTTTTGTGTCCTTTTGTTTTTTTGCGTGACAAGTGAAGACTGCATAAGGTTTCTATTTTCAGCATAGGAGGGTTTTTACAAAGTTCCTTCCTCCTGACAGGTTTGTCTGATCTTTTTATAAGGTGTCCTACATGCCAGAGGTCAGATGTGGCAGTGAGATACTTGTGGAAAATGTTAGAGCTTGAATGTTTGTTGGCAATGAGTTGTGAGATTTTATTTCATATACTAAATCATAAGACATTTCTAGTTTTGATTATACTATTGTGTTTGGAATTTCACGCACCAAATTCATCTTGTTCACAGACTTGTACAGGCACAAAGTGTGCCTCTGAACTGTGTATCAATTGAGAGTTGTGAAATCTTGCTTGATGGCAAACAGCCTACTATATAACAGAGTCAGTGACCCAGCTAAATGAAATCCTAGTGCAATTCACAGCACTCTGCATGACATGAGTGTCAAGCTGCTGAAACTAGTTGTAAAGGGCTTCCAAATGGAAACTTCAGTATTCCTACCAACAAACTGTCACATTCTGCTAAGGTGCTAATAGAATCTGACAGGTACACAGTTACAGTCACGTGTCAACATCTGACACGTGAAGCACACTTCTCACTTCTCAAGCCCAATCCTGCCCCTGTGCACCTCTCTTACCACTCCCCTTCCGGCAAATATACCTACTTTTGTCCTGATGAAGACTTCATCCCAAACATATACTGTATCTATTCAGTTGGGGGGATTAAGTGCATATACATGACATTTTAGGCCATTCCAAGGACCTGAGTCAATGCATAAACAACTCCTACGCTATGTCAAGGAAATATTTATCTTTGCTCATAGAACTTCTCGAGATAGTGTCAACACTTCTTAGAGACACAATTACATTTGTGGATGGAAAACTAAGAGTCCTTGTGGAAATACAAGTGTATAATATAAGTAAAGCTGAGAATACTTGTAGAGATGTAAGACTATCTTACAGATAATAATCACAAGCAAGTTCATATGAATTCAGAATTCCCTGCATGATCATGTATCATGTTTCGTGTCTTCTTGTTTTTACTCACCTTGTGTATTCGATTTATTAGTGATATTAAGGGAGTTACATTTAGACAGCTGGTGGTAATATTTAAATAGTTTTTGTTTTCCCTGTTTTTTCATAGTAACCACAACGCCATCTCCAGGCTCAGGCCACACCAAAAGATGCAACGACTCAGATAAGGCCTACTGCGTGAATGGCGGCGAGTGCTTCTTCATAGAGGGTGTAGATCAGCTCTCTTGCAAGTAAGTTATTTCTTCTGTATTCAGATTTACTTTGAATACTGTATTTTCTTTCTTTTGGAGATTCTTTGTTCTTTCTTCTTACACTTAAAATGAAAACTCCTTTCACAAAGTTTTTACTTTACATTTGTCAGCATCCTAACAGCATTTTTCTTTCTGATAGCGTTTGGTCGCCGTTCTTTTTTCTTTCAGCAACAGCAGCAACACATCACTGGAAAATGCTGCCAGTCCTCTTAACTGCGCACCTGTTATATATTTTAACACTAATAATGGAGGGAGGCGGCAGTGTGCTCATCCTTTTAAGCCATGTTTAGTGTACGGGAGGGTTGCACATTAAAAGCCCTTTCAAAATGTCATGAGGCACTGGTTTAGAAGTGAGCAAATATTTATGCCTGTTAGAGGCCCCCAATGAGGTAAACTGAATCATTGCTTACATTTGAGGTCCTTGGAAGAGGGGATCAAGACCCACGTGTAAAGTGCTGGAGGAACCATGTATCTCTGCTTTTCAGGAAAAAAAATGGTTGACATTATCATCGGAACAACCTTTCTTTTATCTTTGACATTTACATTTTAGTTTGTGTTAGACTCAAGGTCAACATACAGTATTTGGGGAAACGCTCAGGAGAAGTTAACATTTAAAATAAACCTACTTGTTTTTCTTCTTTTTTTCAGAACAACAAATGTTAATGTTGCAAGCTGCAATGATTACTCTGGTGTAAGAAAACTGACCAGCAAATATTTTATAATGTATTAATAATTCTTGAGCAAAAATGCTAAACATTTAGTGGTTCTAACTTCTGAAGTGTGAATATTTACTGGTTGTCTTCACACTAAACTAAATATATATACTAATATACTAATTTATTTTTTTAGATCAGAAAAAACAAGAAATTGTCATGTTTGGCAATTTGTTTTTGAAAATATTTTTCAGAACTCTTTTTCAGATTAAGTGTTAGTTGTTTAATTGTGTTTTATTCAGTATAATAGAGGCTGTAACCCTAACCGGTACAACCAATGAAACTTTAAGCTACAATATGCAACTTTTAGGAATCAATTTAGTTGTAGCAGGAGACTCAGTGTTTCAGTGAGAGTCAGTGCCATATCTATTGTTAAAAGGTACTCCTTCACATCAGTATGTGAGGCACAGGCTTTGACCTTCTCTGATTGGTTATATCTGTGTCATGGGACATTTTGTCAGCATTTCTCCACATAAAGATAATTTATGGACCATGTCTCTACAAAAAAAACAAAACAGATACACACTGAACAGACTGACTGAACAGTTTATCAAGTACACCTATACCGTGTAACACAATCCAATACAGCAACTTTGCCATTGAGCTCTACTTTTACATGGTTATGATTTGTTGAAACTGTCAGAAAGGTGATAATTCTACTATATGTTTGTTATTGAGGTCATAGTGAGTGGTTGAGTTGTACTGGAGTGCATTATATTAGGAGGTGCCTAATAAAGTAACCAATGGCTATATCATAGCTATACTGATATACCTATAACACAAAATATGCACATTATTACTTGAGGGTGGCATGTTCTGTTGGACCAAGTCCTGGCTGGTTGATGTAGAGCTGAAGCATTGGTGGTGCTTCTGTGCCCAGCTGGCCCCAGGAACAGTGCTCGACGAGCAATGGGAACATGGCTGTAACAGCCGTTCAATACGCTGTGTACAAATTGAAGGCAGCAATAACTCAATTGCTGCAGCTAATTCACTCACGACTGGGGCATGGGTCCAGAAAAGTTGGATAATGCAGTGAAGGCCTGCAGGGATTTGTTGCCCCACAGCCATTTCATTCAATATAGGCCAGGCTTCAGTGGGTATTACTCTCTTGCTAAACAAGTCCTGCAGACAGCTAGCTCTGCTTGTATACCCACCTCCTTCAGTTTTAGGAATAAACTTTGTAGAATTGTAAAGTTAATAAATCACCCAAAGTAGCTTACTAAAGTAAACATATTTTTTTCCAGTGATTTCCTACAGATAAATAAATATAAATCTTTGAACATATCGGTTGTAATATTATAGCTCAAATGACCATTGTTTAATCAGTTAAACATTGCAGCTCTAGTACACTAGCAGTGTTGTACTGAAAGGAGAAATGAAAAATATGTTTTTATGAAAAACTAAACAAAAGCAGAATTAACATGGTGCAATGAGAACTTTCAATAAATCATCTGCGCCTGGGACTTATGAAAGGTTTGGGTTGTGTAAGTCAGCTGTATACAATATGTGGAATATTTCCATTTCAAGTCCTGGTTCATGTCTTCTAAACACTTTTTTTCCTCCTCCTAGATGTCACGCTTTTATTTTTAGTCAAAGAATAATGAATGATGACAATAATGACAACATACATCCCCTTATGTAAATTTAAGCTAAAAGAGTGATAATAGACTTTGAAGCTGTAACACAAAGGATTTCTGCACACTCGTGTGATTTTTAAATTATGTGGTGACACTTCACGGTCTAGGTGGTGATATCCACCAGCTAAATACCATCATCAGTCAAGATGAGTAATTTAATGCTGAATGTTATGGTGCTCCTGGGAGTCGCTGTGAGAAACCAGTAAATCATGACCAATGACCTTTGTTGGATTGGTGGTCTAGTTGTGAGTGGAATGCTGGTGCCCCTTAAAAGACCAACTGCTCATCCTAATGGGATTATAATGAGGAAATGAGGATACACTAGTCTGTCTTCAGTTGCGGCATTATAAACTTACATGTGAGAAAACCTATCTTGACTCTTCAAAGCACAAGTTAGCAGAGTTGTCCAGCCATGTTTTTTTTACTGAGAAATATATTTTACATATTTAAATTATTTTCACTTTTGAACTGGAAATTAAATTTTAGGTTTTGGCCAGGTTTTGGGCTATTTTACCTCACTTTCTACTGGTAGCTTATCAAACTGTCACATTTGCAGGTTATAACTACTCCCAACAGGCAGGAAGAGAAGAACTACATTCCGTGTAGTAACATCGTCTTCTCTCATCCCACAAAGTACAGACTGAGGTCCAAAAGAGAGTGGGACTTTGCTGCCGGGCCCCTGGAGCTGTCTCTCTCTTACATCATCACTTCACACCTGTTTTCCTTGTATTGGCTTGTTGATTTTATTGACTTTCTGTTGTTTCCCTTTTGAATTTCTGTATGGTGCAACATTACATTCTTCATCCTATGTACCATAATTACTGTATAGAATTGCTATCTTTAGTAAAAACAGCAGTATCGACCTTATGAATATCAATATTAGTAGTCATTTATCTTTTTATGAGAATATTTACAGGTGTCCACATTCATCTGTGATGTACTGTATTTGGTGTGCTAATGAACACGTGAACACACATCCATATGGCTTCGCTGTGACCTTTAACAGTGCTGTATATGTGAAGGGATGTATATCCATAACATTTACAGTGCATCTCACTTCCTGTGTTTTCCTTTTCATAACACTTGTCCACTTCTTCCCAGATGTCTCCCTGGATACTTTGGCCCACGATGCTTACAGACTGAGCCGCAGCGGTTGTCCATGCCCAATCCAAGTATGTTCACTTGATATGAGCAGCTGAGAACAGAGACACAATTGTCACTGGATTACTTCTCTGGACTCCAGCTGCCCCCCACCCCC